>BMAO01002082.1:21665-122220 GCA_019973975.1 Trichonephila clavata
CCTAATGAATTTATTTGCTGAAATATTCAAATATTACTAAGTAAAACTCAAAAAGAAAAGAAAGAAAAGCAAATATTGTACACTCTAAAAATATTACAAAGGCGATTGGAATAAAAAAAAAATTGGATTGAGGCGGCGCAATGCCGGGTGGATGGTGGGCTCAATCCTAAAAAATAAAAAAAAATCATTTTTATGCATACTTAATAAATGAATGTCTTTTTTATAGTTCTTCAGGTCAGTGAATGGGTAAGTTCTTTAAATACTTCCTTCCCCTATCTACTCCATTCCCTGTTATCCATATGCAGATAACTTTCAAATGAATCTTTTATCTCTTTCAATGAATTTATTTTAATCTAACAAAAGTCGCGCACATTTTATCTTATTGTCAATGATCACACCTCATTAAAGTATTCTTAAACCCTAAAAGAAATAATCTGTCAATAATATCCCCCCTTATCTCTACCCCCACCCTCTTATCTCTACCACCACCCTCTTATCTCTACCACCACCCTCTTATCTCTACCACCCCAACCTTATCTCTACCACCACCCTCTTATCTCTACCACCCCAACCTTATCTCTACCACCACCCTCTTATCTCTACCACCCCAACCTTATCTCTACCACCACCTCTTATCTCTACCACCGCCACCACTATGTTGAACCCCATTTATATACTACTCACGCTGATTATGTACTAATAAAAGTAAAGTTTAAAACTGTTTACCTTATGTTGATTGTATGTATTTAAATCATTTCTTATCACATGTACGAAAATTCACATATTTAGGTAGTTCGGGAAGTGGATGTGCGTGAAAAACTTAAAGATTACATTACATTCAGGCTTATATTAAATTGAATGATATAGTGCATTTTAATTTCTGTAGTGCACGGGTTGTCCTTGTCTGTGAGCATTAGGAAAAATGTCTCGTCCACTGCATTTCATTACGTATATTATTCAAGAAACATAATTAAATATATTAACCAGGAAATAACGTATGATTCTTTAAAGGATGAAACTGTCAATTTATATTTACTTCGAAAGCAAAAGATTATTATGAATTACTTCGTATCATCAAAACCCCCGCATGTCTTTATTACAGTAAGCTAAAACTTTTATTCCACTCTTTAAACGAAAAAGAAATTCACACAGTAGCTTTTCCATTCCAACAATTCCTATCTATGACTAAAATATATAATGTTACATAATATTAAATACATTTGTGGTAATAACTGTTTCAGATTCGCAAGTAGAAAAATTAGGGCCTTAGAAAAAAATTAAATTAAAAATATATTTTTTTGTAATAGAATATTTTTTAAAAAATTTAACTCTTGTTTTCACCATGTATTATGCACATTTTTGTTTCTCTAGAGTGGGAGGGGGCAGTATCGAAATATTCACTAGAAAAGGGGGCGTCAGTTTAAAAAAGGTTGGGAACCTATGAGAGAGAGAGAGATGTAGAAGAATTAATTGAAATTCTGAAAGAATTCGCGATTGAACTTGAATCGCTGGATAATGCAATACATAAAATAAGTGATCCGAAAGTACTGGAAGTTGATGTAAATACAGCTATGGAACATCAAGAAAAAGTTACTATCTGGAAATTTCAAGACAAACTCTCTAGAATTTCTTTACCAAACGAAACCACACCCAAATTTACTCAATCTCAAAGTTAAATCACTCTAGATTCAAGTTTAAAGAACATATTGGAGAATATATTTCAGGAAAAGGTACAAATTAATTTACCAATATTGCCCATTCAAAAGTTTTACGGTGAAATAAGCCAATGGCTCAGTTTCTGGAGCTCTGAACACATGTATCGACAAAATGAGCAAATTTAATTATTTGAAAGCCTTTTTGGGCGGAACAGCTTTTCAAACGGTAGAAGGATTTGCAATTGCATCTGAAAATTATGACATTGCCATCAAAATGTTAGAAGATAGATTCGGCAACAAAGAAATTTTAATAAATTCGCACATTAATAGAACTTTAAATATTCCACAATTAAAACACTCAAACGACGTTAAATCATTTCTAAAGTAAGTTGATAGTATTTAACAGAAATCAGAAGTTTAGAAACCTTTAACGTGTGTTTTACCTGAAACTTAGTGTCATGTTGTGTCCACAATTTTACTTTAAGAAATTCCTTCGGATTTTGTTTTTGAATCCCATAAAGGAATTTTAGACTCGTATGAAATAAAAGAGTTTCTTGGTTTTTAAAGCGTAATTTAATAGCAATCAAGTTAAACAGCAATTGCGAAACCGGAAAGTCACAAAGAATATTCATTTCCAAGCCGAAAATGTAAAAAAGAAAACAGCAACATCAACATAATTATTCTTTTCCGAAACAGCCATAACCGATCAAGTAAGGATATGCAAAATACCTTGAGCTCTGCTAATGATTTACTTTCTATTAGTGAACGCGGAAAAACACTTTCAATTTGCGTATTTGTAACGAACCTCATTCATCGAACGATTGCAAATTTGTTTTAGATTGACATAGAAAAGAAATTATTAAAAAAGCGTGAATTTTAAATGTTGTTTTTATTTTTATAATAAATTATTGTTATTTGTGATACATTTCTAATTATGGAAAATTCAGCGACGATTGTCACAAAGAGGGTAATCATGTAACATGCAACATGGTGTATCATATAGTTAGTTGACAATTAATTTCTTTGATATCATTGATTTTTTGCATTTTCTAGTATATAGTAAATTTTTTACATTTATATTCTTTAATTTATTTATCAAAAGAGGTAATTGTCTGCTTTGACTAGTTTATTTAGGTTGGATCCTAGCATTTATTTACAGCTCTTGGTACACTTAGATATGGCTCTTAGTTATTTTAGTTCTTAATTAAATTAATAATTCTTTATTGTATATTTTGCGCTAGAAAGGCTCACAGTTTTGGGGATCAAAACCACTTTTAAAAAAACTTCAAATTGTATGACTATCGAATGACAATGGTATCATTTCCTTGAAAAACACTCATGCCTGTTGTTATCAAATATAAGTGTCAGTTAGGTGCGAATTCTTTTTAAAAAAATGTCTGTTTGTAGTTTTAATTAATAATTCAAAGTCACAAGAGAAAATATTTATTCTGAAGTAGAAAAACATGATGATAATTTGTAGGAGGAATGCTTACAAAAAATTTTTTAAAAAATTTCTTTAATTTTTACCCTTCACAAAAATTATTGATTTCTAAATTATTAATAATTATTCTTTACTGTAAAAATTAATGTCATTCTTTCTTTAAATTAAAGTAAAATATGTTGTTGTTTCTAATGCCACCTCATCTCGACTGCGTCAGATTAAGTCCACGAAATTCATCATGGCAAGGGGCTAGATGTACGCCTGTCATTGTCCGTAGCCTTGAGCACCATTTAGGTGGCAGTACGATTTAGCTCGATTCCACCCCAATTTTGAGGGAGAACGCACTGGAGGAGGATCAGGGGTCTCCCACCTCTCTTCCACCAACCTCACAAGAGGACTTGCGACTCGACGGCTATTTAAAGTACCTTCATGCCGCAAAGGCACTATACATTTACAAACATCCATGTCTTCTCCGGGATTCCAACCCAGACCCTACGGCACATCAGTCAGCGTCGCTAACCATTATACCGGATGGGTGACTGAAAATAAAATATTCTTAAAGGGAATGATACCATTGCAAAAGGCAACAATTTTTTGAAATGATGAAAAAAATTTGATGGTTTGTTGTTATTTTAATTTTTGAAGTACATGTTAAACTTGTAAAAATGTTTATTTCTTGAAGCCTGTATATATAGTATATTAATTAATAGGAAAGTTTTAAATAAATATAAAGAATTATCTTTTGGTGAAAGGGTATTTTTTCCCATCATTTTCCACCACTTTGTGAATAAAATATTAGAGTTGATGTGGTATTTATCCTGTGTTGAAAACGAATTTGTTTACAACTTCACACATGAATTGCATATTTTACAATTTATGGCGCACCAATGGGGACATTGAACACTTGTGAAACATTATAAGTGTCAGACATTTGAAATAATCCTGTAATTTTGATTTGATTCATCAGTACTACAGAAAGCTCTTAAATTTTTTCCTTTGTACTTATATGTTACAAGCTGGTACACGATTGTGAATTTATATACAGATAATGTTATGAATTTTATCATTTTTTTTCTAGTACTTCAGTATTTAGAGATGGAAAAAAAAAACAATTTTCTCTAAAATATAATATTATATTTACATCAAGTTTCTCTGCATACACTTAAAACTCAAACGAATATTTTATTTTTACAATATATCGCATATAAATACTCCTCTATCTATATATATACAGTAGAGCGCCATTTATCCGAACGTTTATTATCCGGAGCGTCAAATATCCAAACCAAAGTCCGGATACATTTTCCAACAGTGCAATGCTCAACAGTTGCTTCGTGTGAGGCCAAAAGTGACGGGAAACCTCAAGGCCAGGGATATTTGGGGAATTTCGGTTGTGTGATTTGGTAAACATCTGCGCGGAATATTAGGTCAGTTTGTTTCCAAATGAGGGGGCGTATACGTACTCTTTTGTTAAGTTTTGTTGATGTAGAAACCTAGATGGCATGCGATGCAGAAGACTGTGGATTTCAAATGCTAAATGAGGACGAGATTGCAACTTCCGTGCAAGAAGAATCCAACTCTGGGGACGATGAAATGGATGAAGACGAGGATAACAACAACGAAAGTAGCAAGGGTCCATCAAATGCTGACGCGTTTCCTGCGTTAGAGACAGCTATGGAGTGGTACGAACAACAATCAGAGTGCTGTCCTACTCCTGCTGCTCAAGAGAACCAGAGACCTTGCATTGAAAAAACGAAGGTGTACAGTGGTACAGCGAAAAATAAGTGATTATTTTCCCCCAATCAAGGTAAAATTGCACCATTTTGCACCTATTTTGCTTTTTCTTCAAGCACGTTTCCCGCATGTGACGATTTTCAATATTTGTATCGTGTCCAGTATCTTATTCTGCATGAATCAAATTCGGTTTTTCGGTTATCAGAGCAATCGCGTATCCGAAAGATATCCGGTCTCAATTGATTCGGATAAACGACATTCTACTATATATATATAGATATATGTTTTACAATATTAAGAAGCATTAAAGGTATATTTGAAATGTTTCTAATAAAATACATTCCCCATCTTTGACTGTCTGATGTACTTAGCACTTATCCTTTTTAAAGATTTTTGGACATTTTTTTAGGTATGATTATCTAAAGTAATAAAAGAAAATACAACTTCACTATTAAGTTAAAGAAAGGAATCATATTAATATATAATGTTCAGGATATAATCATTGTAATGTGATTATGCATTATAACGAGTTATTGAATTACATATCTAGTGCATAATCAGGGCTAATAATTAACTAAATAATTATAATGAGTTATTTCTACATGTATCGACCGTTTTAATGCTTCTCTCCAATTTGCAATTATTATAGCAAGTGCTGAGTGCTCTTTAAGCACGTTAAAATTAATAAAGAGTTACCTTCGGTCATGCATGTGTACAGAACGCTTAAATGTCTTGCTATATTAAGCATCGAAAAAGAAATAGCAAAAAATTATAATTTTTCTGAAAAGAAACAACAACAACACGCACTAAATAAACGTGTTTGTAATTTTTCTCATTAGTAAAATGTTTTGCAGAAATGACTATTTTGCTATTGAAAATTGCTCCTTATATCTGGGTTACTAAATATAATACGGGTATGAGACACACTTGGATCACAAATTAATATTATTAATGCAAGTATGAGCTATATTAAAAATTTACATTACAAATTTTTATAGCAAATTCAATACTTTTTTTTAAAATTGTCTTTGTATAAAGTGCCTCTAACATGTTGTGATCTACATTTTTAAAATTATCATACAATATTAAGGGGGTGTTTCATCAGAAAATGTGCAATACTTTTCAGAAATTTAATTTAATTATCCTTAATCTTAAATTATATTTTCTTTTTATTGAATTACAAATAATTTATAAAAAATAATATGATTTATTTATCAACAATATATGGCTCCAAAATTCAAGTTGAAGCTGTGAAAAATTTTTTAAAAAGTTTACTTTGTTAAGCTTTTGTTTATCTCATAATTAATTAAGTTAACATGAAAGTTTTGGATTAAAAATAAATATTTATCCATTGATGAAAATAATTTTTATTTTTACAACCCAATGAATATACAAATAGGTAATGAAATGCAAAAATTCAATACAATATATATATAAATGAATAGTTGCATAAAATTTCCATTCACAATTTCTACTGGTTATGTCTCTTGACAAGGTATTTATGTTTAGTGTTAAATACTCCAGTTCCATTTCGTGCAAATTTAAAATTTATAAACTCTCTCTCTCTGACATGTTATTTTGTTATCACTAATATGTATCAAAAGTATCCTTTTACATATAATTATATTTATACTTTTAAGAAAATGGAAGATAAAACATCAGAAAAAAAATACAGAATTCTCTCTGAAATTTAACGTTTAAAAATATATTAATAAGGATTAAATCATTATTACATGAACAAGTTACCAAAGTTTATTATGAATGAATTGAGTTCCATTTTAATCAAAATCACAGTTTTTACTATAGTTAAACCTATTTTTGTGTGGTAGATAGGGACTGCATAAAAAATATTCGAAAATTTTACAATTACAATTACGTCGAAATAAGATAGAAATTTTTTTTTATGCGTTGGAGAGAGACCACATAAAAAAGTCCCACTTAGAAAAATACGCCAATTATTTACGAGATTTATGAGAAAGTACTTCCATAACAAAATTAATAATTAAATTACACACTAAAACATTTTTAAAATATTTAGTTTCTCTCCTTTCTCTCATTGTATACATAGAGTTTTCAAAATGCACATGCATATTTCACTGTTACTCATCGTAATCCAAAGCAATCTTCATCCTTTGATGAATAAGTTCAAAATCGCTTTAGTCACTTGAAGATGCAATTTCAATTGATTTATTTTTTGACATCATAAAATAAGAGATAAGTTTTTGTAACGAAGTTCGGTTTGTCTGTTGCTTGTAAATGTCACGATAACCAGATATGCATGATCGAAGCTCTTTTTAAAATTTCATACACCAGAATTTATATCTATTTTAAGAATATGCTTTTCCAATTTGCTGGAAGGCTGTATCTCTGCATATATTTTATCCACTCTCAAAGAACGCTATTCTCCTTGTCTGTCTTCATAATCGATCAAATTACTGTTGATGTCACTGTCGTTGAAAGTTTCGTCTTTAATCAAGCGCAAGCTGTTGCCGCGTTGAGAGAAAGCAAGTGAACGTGCATTGTCGTGCACTGTTTATAACAAACGAACAGAGCTTCTTGAAATGTACACTGGTGTCCAAAAGTTAAGCATAATTGATAATTATGTGAATAAAGAAGGAACTGTAAATCAGAATGGCGGGAAACGTTATATGCGAGTGTTAAATGGTTATAAAAAAGGAAGCAAATCAAAAGAATGATAATAATTAATTTTATTATCCAAAGTAGCAGTTTGAAAGAAAACTGAACATAGCAAGGATTCACACTTTAAAGAAAAAATGAAAGAAAACATTAAATAAAATACTGATGCTACAGTTTAATAAGGCGTGTGGTCACCTCTGACAGCCAGGCACTCTGCACAGCGATTTACCATACTTGCTATGATATGATGAATGAGTTGTGGTCTCAAACGGTTCCACATGTGTCAAAAAACAAACAACTTTGAATAAATTCAGTAATGATAAATGTCTGTTTTTAAAAAAACTAATTTTTTTTAAAAAAAAATATCATTTTAGTATAAATATAATGTTACTTAACTGTACAGACAAGTTTTTAAACTTAAATATACAAAAGTTTCTGAATGAATTGTACATACAAAAATTCAGATGTGTAATACCATTTGTCGTTGCAAGAAGCTGGTTAAATACATAAAAATACCTAAATATCATGTTTAAAAACATAAAAACAGTTTTATTTTGCTGTTTAAGAAATCATGTGTACAGTTTAGAGAAACTTTTGAAATTTAAAAGTCTTAGAAACTTATGTTTGCATGTGAACACACAGAACACATATGAAAACTTTCGAAATGACGTAAAATCATGTTTTTTTAAATGCACACCAAAACCATATAGATAAATTTTTTCCCATTATATTTATGATGATATTTGCTCTAATTTGATATTTGTAATACATAAATGCTACAAATTCTTCTAAAATTTATAGCGATTTTGTGATAATAGATGTAAATTTTACAAAATATCTCGTTAAACAAAAACTGAAAAATGTTATGTATGTATTTTCTGACAATTTGAAAACATTTTTGATGCTTTTTTTACTTAAAATATATTGACTTGATGCTAATGTTGAATAAAATGTGGCAAATACATGTTGGAAGTCATAATTTTTGTGATAAAGTGACATTTCATGTTAAAAATGCATTTTTCAAAAAGTTTGTTTATAAAAATTTATGTTCTTTTTTCTCAGAAAATAATGCAAGGATGCTCATAAAATTTCAGTAAAACATAACTCATATGTACACTGAACATAACCATGTACACTGAAGTGTGCCTTTATAAATTTTCCCAAAATAATTTAACATAAAGCATTTATCGTAGAAAAAAAATGAAAATTTTCAAGAAATTCATAGTAATATTTTTATGTTGCATGGTTTTGAAAAAACTTATCATTATATTTGAAATATCTCACTTCAGCATAAATATTAAAGTCTAATTAATATTCAGACTAAATCAGAAGTCTTAATATTTAACAGTTTCTGAGAAAAAGGACACATATATATGTGATGATACGCGGGATGATTTTTGTCGTTACCTGTAAAGCTTGTTATGCACATAAAATTACATAAATTTCATGTTTAAAAACATAAAAACAGTTTTCTTGTTGTTTTGGATATCATTTATGTAATATTTAAAGAAACTTTTTAATTCTGATACTTTAAGAAATTGTGTTTACATGTGAATATACAAAGCACTAATGAAACTTTTCGAAATGTCATATATTCATGTATTACTGTCTTATAAAGATTATATTTTTAATTTGTGTCTTCTTTTTATATAAATTTATTGTATGCATGAACTGGAAATTTTTATTTTATATTTCATATATATTGTGTATACTGAAGTGAAATTTTTGAGATATTCCTCAGACATTTAGCTAAAAAGCAGATGTTGTAATATAGAAAAGGAAAATTTTTATAAAATTCATTATTCTACTGTGCAAAAATTACATTTTTAAACAGGCTGATCAATTTTTTAAAAAATTTCACTTCTGTATAAAGATAAATGTTAATTTAATGCACACATAAATTTTTAAGCTTTGTTTTCAATAGATTCTTAGTAAAAGGTACATAAATATATCCCAAAATGCAATGCCCTTTTTCGTTGCACAAAACTTGTTACAAACAAAAAATACACAAATTTCATGTTTAAAAACATAAAATCAGTTTTCTTGTTGTTGTTTTGGATACCATTTATGTAATATTTTAAGAATCCTTTTAATTCTGATACTTTAAGAAATTGTGTTTACATGTGAATTTATAAAACAGTAATGAAATTTTTCGAAATGTCGTATAATGATGTATTACCAAAGCCATATTTTCATGTATTGACACATTTTTACATGGTATTTATGATACTTATATTCAACTTGGATGGACAGTAATGTATCAGAACAGAAAATTCTTCAAAAATTGATGCATAATTTAAAAAAATGATGCAAATGCTATAAAATAACTCGATAGATTAAAAGTGAAAAATGCTATACATGTATTTTCTGAGAAATCTAAGTAAAAGAAATAAGTAAAAAGTCTTAAAAGTTATTGAGAATAAGCTAATATTTAAAAAAATAGTGCAAATACAGATTGTAATTCATAATTTTTTTGATGAAGTGACATTTTATAATAAAAATGCAATTATCTCAAAACGGTGTTTTTAAAAATGCGAGTACCATTTTCTCAGAACCTATTCAACGGAAGCACTTGCAATCTTCACTGAATATTACTGATATGTTAATATATATACTGAAGTGAACTTTTATTAATATACCAATAATATTTTTGTAAAAGTCAGTTATCGTGAAAAAAAATGACATTTTTCAAAAAATTCATAGTGATACATTACGATGAAAGTTTTTGAAAAAACTAAACAATATATTTGAAAAATCTCACTTCAGTTTAAATAAAGTCTAATAATATACAGAAAAAAATTTAAGTCTGTACATTTAATATTTTATGAGAAAAAGGCACATAAAAATGCTCAATTTAACATTAGCGGGATAGGGGGTACCGACTTACCTTGAATTTAGAATCAATTGGAGAAGAAAAATATCTCACATAGCCTTTTGGGGGATCAGAGAGTGAGGAAAATCATAACAAATATTTAATTTAAGTTAGTGATATTCAAAATACGTATTATTGCAATTTTAAGGTTCTAGACCAAAAAACCATTTGCTCTGGGATACCTAGAATTGATATCAGTTCTTTTGACCAGAAACTTAAAAAACGCAAAATTTTCTTAACTGATACATCACGTATAGATGATTTAATTTTTGAGAATTCCGAAAATGAAATACACATTTTAATAAGAGAAGACATTGCTGGAAAGATATTTACAGGTAGGTTATTAAACCTGGCATCGGGATTAACTTGTATTGAAACCTTGTTGGGATGGGATGGACAGTCCTAGGAAAAACAGATACAACTGAATCTTCAAATAGTTCGTTATTAGTGCTTTCTTTGTATGTTAATGATGCAAAAATTTCGGATCTCAGGACATTGGATTCTCTTTAGATAGAAGAGGATAATGTAAAGCACAATAAATTGGAAACACAGAAATTTGCTCTAGAATCCTTTAGAAAAACAGTATGTATAGACAGTTCTAGTAGATTAAAAGTAAATTTACCCTGGTTATATCGACATCCTACTTTACAAGATGATAAAACGTTAGATCAAAAGAGACTTAAATATAAAGTTAAATCCATGAAATCAAAAAATAGATTAGAAGAATATCAAGAGGTTTTTAACCGGTGGGGAAAAGACAGTATTACTGAGGAAATAAACCCAAATGAGAGAGTAATTCAAAAGGTTCGGGGTACATTATCTGCCTCACAGAGCAGTTTTTAAGAGAACTCTATCATTAAAGCGCGCCCTGTATTTGAAGGATCTGCAAAAACGAAACACTCCATATCCATAAATGATTGTGTAGAAAAAGGTCCAAATCATATTGAAATTATTTGCTATTCTGAACATATTTAGATGGGGGGGGGGGAATCGGGGCTATTTCCAATATAAAACAAACATTTTTGCAAATTGCCTTAAATAAAGCAGGCAGAGATGTACTACGTTTCTACTTTTCTGTTTGCAGCAGTTTCGAATGTTTTTGATCAAGCAGAAAAATCTGTAAATAGCATTGCTATGAAAGTAAAAAGTTCATTGTATGTAGATAATTGTGTTACTAGTGTGAATTCTGTTGCTGAGTTAAATACTTTTAGAGAAGAGTCTCAAAAAATTCTGAAAAAGGCGAAATTTGATCTATGGGGATGGAAAAGTAATTTTCTGCCAGAGACAGGAAAAACTGTCTCAGATATTTTAGGATTCACAGAAGTAGAAGGGGTATCAGTTTTGGATCTCACATGGAATAGGAAAAAGGACACCTAGTCATGCAAGCATATCAAAACCGAGAAAGATAATGGGCAAACGATCAAACGAAAAATATTGTCCATCGGACATAAAATCTTTGACCCGATAGGGTTTACGTGTCCAGTTACCTTGCTTCTTAACCTATTATTTAAAGAATGTTGGAAGCATAAGGTCTCAGGGAATAAAGAATTGCCCTATAATATTGTTTATCGATTCGAAAAATGGTTAAAACATCTAGATTACTTAAAAGCGATTGCAATACCTAGACGTTTAATACCAGATTTAGACACCTCAAGTAGTATTTCCCTTCGTGTGTTTTATGATGCCAATAAGTTGGCTTATGCCCCATTCATTTACGTGAGAAATGAAACGTCTAGGGAAAAAGATAATTGGAACGTTTTGGCTGGAAACCGTGAACGTGAAATTCAATTGTTAAGTGATCCCGAAAATTGGAACTTTCTGCCAGTTATCAAGAATCCAGAGAACTTACCATCGTGTGTGTGTAATGTTAAGGAACTAACTAAATCCCACTAGTGGGAGGGCTCCCAGTGGTTAAAAAATCCTATTGAAGAGTGGTCAAAGTTGGAAATATCTCCCGATTTAGAAGTTATAGTGAAGCAAACATGGAAAACCGTTGTAAGTCCTACGAATACTGACAATAAATTGGAGAATCCTTTTGATCGCTTTCATCATTTGAAAAAATCATCCAGAGGGAAGCACTTTCTCGTCCAGTAGATAAATGCTTAGCCAATATTTGAGCGATTGTGGTGTACCGGAATAAATCGAAGCAATACCTTTAAAAAACGATTTAAAGTGGAATATCTCGGACTGATTCTACTACTTCTGAATGACTCTACTTCCACTAATAACTTCCCTTTTTCAGACAGTCCAGAAACTGTTTTCCTTCCAGGTTCTGATGCAGCTGTACCTATTACTCCAATAGTACCAGTAGATGTTGCCATTGTCCATATTCCTGATGAAAATGGAAGTCCAGTCCATGTTGGAGGAGCAACCAATGGACAAGATGAGACCACTCTGGTTATCAGTCTATTTGTCACCCCGAATACTACAAGGCCAGCCTCCCCATTGACCTTTCCAGATGATCCTGTACCAGACTTTCCATTGACCATTCCGGACCGATCCTGTACCAGCCTTCCAACTGACCATCCTAGATGATCCTGAACCAGAGGTGGGTGACCACAGTGACCCTTCACCAATAAAAGAACTATAAAAACTGAGTTTGGTCGGGTTGTAAGACCAGTCAATGAACAGAAAATTTAAAATAGTAACTTTAAATTTTGGTAGGAGTGTGTTAAAAACTCTAATATGAAACGTATGTAAATGACGCTTTCTCCCACCAGAGGACGCTAGTTGTGTCTGAAATAAGCAAACAGGCTTTTAACCATTTCAGTTGGATTTGGAAAAACGTCCAAAGGGTAGCGATCTGTTTCCAACGAGCTAAATTTTTGTTATGTCTTGTGTTCATATGTAGTGTGCAACAATGTATATAAAAAATCTTTGAAAATAACTGTAATTAAAAACTGAAATCAGCAATTCAAAGAATCCTATTCAATTTTTTACAATTTGACAACAGATATCAATAACAACCTCGAATACACCTGACTGCTCTCTGCCCAGAAACCTTCAGAAAAGGTAGGATAATATTTATTATCTTAAGTAACCGCCTAGATTTTGTTCAAATATTTCTAAGAAAATCAAGAACGGTTTTTTAACAACTGGGTTTATGCTGATGGCATTGGCATTATTGCCCTAAAGGCACCAGCTCTTAAACAGACATTTATGGTATTAGAACAAAGTGCTAAAAGAATATCTTATCTGTAAACAAATTAAATTTAAATATTTACCTTGTTTAAACAATTTACAACTTAGTCACACAGAAATTGGAATTATAAATTTGAAAAAGTTAACAATGTTACTTATTTGGGAACTGAGTCATCTTAAAAAATATATAAATGTAAATCCCGAATGTTCAACATGTTAAACTCATCCCTTTATGTTGATGATCTTGTAAAAGCTTGACTGTGAGTGTGTAGGTTTGGCTTGTAGGGCAGTAAAAAACTTGACTGGAGGCTTGGCACGTAGCGCACTATAGATTAGGAAAAGGAACAGGTGGAATAGCTGTGGAATTGGTTTTTGGCCATTGAGCGAAGAGGACGGGAAGAAAAACGTGGCTCGTGCATGACATGGCGAAGATGCTAATTGACAGTTTTCCTATGTCATTTTTATAATTGTAAATAGATGTAAATAGTGTGGTGTGGTTTGAAGAAAAATAATAATAAACGGTAAATCCGGTAAATGGAAGTAAATATTTATTTCATTTAAAGGGAAGACGTGACAATCTGTTCCATGGGTCAGACACTACTAAGAATGCTTACAGAATAACATTTGATGCAGTACATATTTTGAAACAAGCGAGTATGAGTTTATGTAAATTTAATTCCAATTCTCAAGATTAAAAGAATTGTAATTATCTACTATTTTAGAGCAGTTATAACAATTAGACCTGCTATGATGTTAGGTCTAATTTGGAATACTGATGAAGATTCTATAAGCATCAAAACTGTTTTAGAGCAATGTATAGTGTGCTTATCAAAGAAATTACAAAACGTTCTGTTTTGCAACTTGTGGCTAAAATATATGGTCCCACTAGTTTTGTGTCTCCATTTATCGTGAACTTTAAAATTCTATTACAGAAGATATGGGTCAAAGGATTCAATTGGGATGAAATAATTACACCAGAGTTAAAAATGTAATTTGAAAATTTGGTTTCTCAAATCAGCTATTTAAAAGATATTTTTGTACCTAGAAAATACTTAGGAAATTATAATTTTGTTAAAGACATTTTTCATTGCATATTTTTTTTTGTGACTTGAGTGAAAGAGCATAGGGTGCGGTTGCCTATTTTAGGTATTGTGTGACAAAAATAATTATATCAAAACAAGTTTATAGTTTCTAAGACCAGAGTGGCTCCATTCAAAAAATTATCTTTGCCTCGTTTTGGAGTTAATGGGAACAATAGTTACAGCTAGACATTGCAAATATTTGTCCGAATTATTTAGTGACATTTGCAGTGAAATTCATCTTTGGTCAGATTCTAGTATTTTTATATATTGGATAAAAATACTTCCAGGACTTAGAAACTTTTCTTAAGCAATAGAATTTCAGAAATCCATAGTAATTCTTCTTCTTGGCAACATTGTCCTGGCAAGTCAAACTCAGCAAACCGACTCTCCAGAGGTTTTCCTGTTCAAAACCTTGGAAATGATGATCTATGGTGGGACGGACCCTAATGTCTGAGAGAAAATAGACTTAAATGTCCTAAACTGAATGATTTTGCAATGAATCATAAGTTAAAAAATTCTGAAAGTAGACCAAGAGATATTCTTCAAAACGTATTTTACACATCTTCAGAGTAGTTAACAGAGGTACTTTAGTATTTAATTATCTAAAATTAAACACAAAAATCTGATATGTAACCATACGTGTCATATCAAAACAAATATATAACTTATTTTACTTAATAATTTTACAATATAACAGGAAAAAAGACTACAGAAATGGAAAAATATCTTAATTTACTGGAGCTTCATTAATGTTTATACTAGATGATGAATCATGTACCAAATTCAAACATTAGGAATCAAAATTACTATTTACCATTTGTAAAATTACATGTAAAAATTATGCAACATTTTGAAAGTCTTTATTCGCTGCACTATTTTAGGTAAAAGATATAATTTATCATGAATTGAATTCCAAATATGGTAATAAATTAATTCATTAAACTTTTTAAATTAAAATGTGTGTATAATCGAATATAAATTTGATTCCGTAAATTGAACATAAAAGTCTTGCTCACACCTACATGATCAAAATAAAAAAGTCATTTTTGAATCCATAATTATTTTACAAAAAATAAAAATTGTAATATATTTGTGTGGTCTCTTTTTATATATCTGTTTTTCAGAGTTTGACTGCGTGGTATAAACCTATCACACCGCGCGCGCGTGATGTACATATTTTTTTACTATGTATAACAAATATGTATTTAATGGTATTTGCACAATTTGTAGAAGATTTGTCATTATAGATTAGATTTTCTTTATATCATTAGATTTATTTTTACATAACTATAAAAGTCTAAAAGACTCATGCATATTGATAATATCCTGCTTATAAGTACTGAATAAATTTGTTGCATTGAGTTACAAATATTGACCCAAGAAGAGTACTTGGATCAATTGTACATTTATTGAGAATTAGGATCATGAAACCAAATATGGCTTTATGAATAGACATTTATTTCTGTGGGATGTGTTTGCGATATACAGTTAACAGCTGGAACTGTTCCTGTTTAGGTTTGAACGCAGTAATATAATAATACATAATATAATTTTTTAAAGATGTCTTCTTGCTTGGCGAAATTATGTAGCAGTTTAATACAAAAAAAAAGTTCCAAATTTTGGAATGGTATGAGTACTGATATAGCACTTAGACAAACTTAGAAGTAATTTAATATTTTGCTCAAGTATAATTTGGGGAATTGTAAGTTTCATGCAATTTCGGATTGTCTTGGTAAAATAATGCTGTAATTAGTTAATTAACGAGCTTATAAGTACAGAAGAACCTGGTTTTTTTTGTGCTGTTCTTTTTATGCGATTTGTTCATGCGATCTTTTTTTATGCGATATATGAATTTCAATGACTTTGGCGCCCCTGCAATGTTTTCTATCAATGTACCTGTGGCGGGGAGAATGTTAGGGCCTCCCTGAAAAAAGTCAGGTTTTGCCTTTAATATTTTATAAATTGGGCAAATACGTCCAAGGTGTTAGTCAGTATTTGGGCCCCCTAGAGTCCTAGCCCATCCCCCCCGCAAAGCGGGGGTTGCGAGAGTGTACGATACGCCACTGCAATGTACATATGTACACTGGTGTCCAAAATTTAAGCATAAATCGTAAAATGCGAAAAACACGGAGAAAATATTCGTAAAATTATTCCAAATTTCTTGCGGATATTAATTGGATGAAGAAGAAACATTGGGTTTATGCAAACCTTTTCAGTCGACTACGTCCTACTCGAAACACCGGCGCATGTCGGAACACGAAGAAACCGATTCCAGATATCGTTAGCCCAGGTCCCCCAAAGGTCACGGTCCGGCCCTAGACGCAGACATATAACACAAATAATTCCTCGTTTATATGTAGGTCAGCTTTAAAATATTTCATGAAACCTTTCAAATAAATAGAGATAACTAAAAGAGATGCAATGTTATGCGAGTGGCGTAACGTACACCCCTGCATGTACATCTCGGGAGAGCCTAGGATTCTAGGGGGCAAAGCCTGATATTGTGGTTTTGCAATCCTTTGTAAGACCCTGCTTCAGGCCCAGAACCTGACTTTGCTGGGGACCCTAATGTTTCCCGTTGAATCACTGAGTTATGCCAAACAATTTTTTTGAATTTGCGAATAAATTGGATATGATAAAATTTAAATGATCTCTAGGGGGTTTGGACATGCATTTTGTCGAAATGAAAAATTGTGTTTTGATTTCTCAAGTCAGGGATCGGCAGACCACGGCTGACGGTTGACCTTGCATAGACGGTTGCGGCTCTTCAGACTTTTCCTTCTATGCATCATTAAAAAAAATTATATCTGCTAAAAGTTAGTTTTCTTTTCACTTTTTCCTTCATAACTGTATAGTGAAAAAAACCCATCTGTACTTTCACATGCATTCAAACATTTGTCTGACAGAAGACATTTACTTCTGTATTAATTTGTTTTCCATGAACAAAGTTTGTTGAGAGTTAGTGAAAATATTAGAATCTGAGTTTTAAAGCAGTGAAAGTCAAATTGACCTGTGACAATAAAAAAAATAATTAATTAAGTTAATTCCTACTTAGGTTAACAAAGAAAAATTTTACTTTAATTACTTTTTATTAAATAACTACAATTAGTATAAATATGCATATATATATGACAGAACCACAATATTAAGTGGCAAAACACCTTTTAAGTTAAGGCAATATAGTACCCTAAAAATCATTAAACTGTCGAAAAATTTTTTATTGGCTTATTTGATATTTTATTGGCTTATGTTCTGAAATGTATGTTTTGTAAAACTGTGCATGGAATTAGCTCTAACATGTTTAGTACGTTTTCTAAAAAATTTCAAAATCAAAATTAATGTTTTTTGGTGAATTTTTGGAAGTTTAACTATAAAAAATTAATAAAAAATTAAAGAGCAGCAGCAGAAAAAACCCATGCACAGTTTTATGTAGTATATTATAAGGTACTTGGAAAAAAAATTTTGAAAGTAAAGAGACATATTTAAAAAAGCCTTAAGGATTTAAAAAATGCTTAAAAAAGCTAAAAATATTTAAATTTTACAAACATTTTGCAACAAATTAAAAATTTTTTGCATGGAATTATTATTAAATATTAATTTTTATGAAATACAATTAAAACCAAATATCAAATATTAAAAATAAAAAAAATAGTGAAGTTGGTACCATATCGCCTTAAGGTTAAAAATTTTAATCCACATTAAATTTGTAATTACATTTTTTTATGGAAGTTGACACAAAATAAGAAAGAATTTATCAAAAAACCGGTGTAAAGGAATGCTGATGCCTATCTAGCACAGATTATTCAGGTTAAATCTTCATCACAAATTTAACAAAAGATGTTTTATCCAATGGTGCTGCCATCTAGAGGAATAATATCGACTGAAATATATCTTTTAAATTGTAAAAAATTAATTAAATTTTAATTGATGAATTAATATTTGAAAAAAACTGCATTAACTTTAAGTGTCATCCACTACAAGCTTTAAAAAATGTATTTGAACTTGAGTGTATGAATAAAAAGTATTTTATCAACGATTGAAAACTTGAACAAGATATATAAATATATATAGACTGTGAACTAATAGTAGGAATTAAAAAACACCACTATGGGAAGACCCTCCTCAAGGCGATTCCAAACAACATTTATTTATTTGCATAAGTGAATCCGGGAGCACTCTAGTACAGACTAGAGATCCCAAATGAAGATACAAAAACACATTCCATATTTTATGACATGCTTAAGAATTAATCAAAAGAGTATTGAAATAACGTTTACATAAAAGAATTATTAATGTCAAGCCTTAGTACAATCAAGTTGTTGTGTCCTTCCTGAAGGAAATAAATTGAAAATTGCCAGATCCTAAGACAGGCTGGACTTCTAAATGACAGATGGCGACACTACCTATCTCCACCTCCACAGCTTAGATATGTAACTGGAGGGGAGGGAAATATTCTCCAGCCTCCTGCACCCGTAGTGTCTGCTGCGACGCCCACAAGACTTTCGGAGCTACTGATTTAATGCGCATGTACGCTACGTGTACTCGGAGGGTATTTAGTGGCATCGGGCATCGAACCCAGGCCTTCCGGTTTGCATTCCGATGCTCTAAACACTAGGCTACCTACGGACTTCAGTACAACCACAAAAATTCCAAACAAAACTCTTACGGTATTACTGATACGGTAGTTTTTTCATGAAACTTGAAACTTTAATAACCAGCCATGTGATATTTTAGCAATGGTTGTTCTTGCTTTGAGCAACAGAAATAAAAATATGTTTGAAAGTTCTCAGTTTTGGAAGAGACGGAAATTTTTTTTTTGTGTAAAACATTATTTAGAGATTATAAGAAATATAATTGGAGCGCGATAATTTTGATCGCGACTGCTACCGGATCCCCAACCCTCCTTTCCTGCGCAGGAGTATACATATACACTCATGACCAAAATTAAGGTCACAAACATGGAATCTGTGAAAACTGATGAACTATTCACTGTGTTGCCACGAAATTTGGCACAGAGACATATTAAAATGTCAAAAAGAAAATAGCAGCATAACAATTTGGAATAGATTTTAATTGTAAATTAATATACAAGTCATATCAAAAAGTGTGAAATCATGAATCACAGATAAAGCGTTTATCTAGGGAAAAGTTTGTCAAATATGGAAAGCAAACACTATGAATTATTATACAAGCCTCACAACGCGCCGTCATAAGTATGTGTCAATAAATATTTTTGGCATTAAAGCCCATTTTTCCAAAAGAGGGACTTTTAATTCCTTTGGGGGTCCTAGTAGGAGAGCTACGCTGAGAAATAGCTTTTTCTGGACCACATCTCAAACATAATCAATAGAATCGGGATCTGGAGATCTCGAGGTCAATACGGTGAATATCCGCTCCTTTATGAAATTCATGAACAATGTGAGCTCTGTGTGGCAACGCACTATCATCCACAAAAATGTAGTCCAGGTCCACAGCACCCAAACAAACCTTACAACTGGCCTTTAGGATCTCATCCCTATAGCGCTGTGAGTTGAAAATACCGGCATCGAAAATGTACAGAGGTGTACGACTGCCCAAAATTATGCACCGCACACAGGGATTCCTTAGTCACCAAATCTGTCGATTTTTGTTACGTAGAAGGGATGAAAATGAACATTTTCACTCCAGGTGAAGACTCGACGAGAATCACGTTGTCTGGTACATTTCGACTCATCACTGAAAAGACACGCCCACATTTTTGTGGTGTCCCCGAATGATTTTTTCAGCTTCACATCCGGTGTTTTCTGCCGGATACAATCAAAGGGATGCATAAGCTTGGACGCTGGGTAAAAAGGTGGCTTATGCGTCCCTTTGACGGTAGGACGGCTGTACTGTTTGCCTGGAAATTCTTCTACCAGATACAGCAGCAAGGTCACAAACAAGCTGAGGAGCCATTGTCTGCCTATATCGTCGAGCGCTTTAATGTTCAGTAGCGATCCTGTGCAGACGTTATGTTCTGTGACGACCTTAGCCAACCTTCCTGGTGACAATACCTCTTGTTTGGAATGGGTCCCATAACCGGGAGACTACTTCCGAGCTGCTTGTGTCCATCGAGCAATCTGCGCTTGAGCCAGATTCAAGCCTGCCCCAACCGGCTCTCCACTTCAAGGAATCATCTAAGCTATTATGTATGAGAAGTCATTCTCATTGCAAGAAGTCTGCAATATTCACAGAACTGTGAGCAAAAATCCCATATGATCCCATATGCTTGAACGGTCTCAACCCAGTAGTTCTACAAAAACTAAAGCCAAACAACATCTTTTCCTAAGCTGAAGGTTTATATTGTACTACCCGTTCTTCAAAATATATAAAATACAAATTCTATCAGTTTTACTGAAGGCATTTTAAAATTATGACGAAAAACATGTTTGTTACCTTAATTTTGGACATGAGTATAAATGGCTCTTTGAAATCTTGGCTGTCTTGTTTCACTAACAACTCGAACATCTTACTCGAATGTTTACCGTCTCCTGTCTTAAGTTATTTACTTTTTTTTGGGGGGGGGGGCTTGAAAGTGCTTTTTTTATTCCGAATAGCTTACAGAAAAACGAATTAGCATTTGAAAGTGTACTTTGTTGAAGAATATGTAATTGTGTTGAGAAGAGCATGCTTATTATATATATAAAAACGACTCTTCAACCAGACATTAACCGCTTGAGCAGTCAACTTGTTTTACCCAAAATGTCCCGCAAAAAAGGCACACATTTTGTTATTGCATATAACTAAGCATAATACTTAACACTCACAGAATGCGAAAATGGAAGGATTTTATTTTAGTTTTCAATTTTAAAGGTTTTACATTATTTTTTATTTTATAATTGTGGAACACAAAAAGCCCCTTAAAGTTAGCTTTTTGTAAGTACACTCTGCATGCTATGAAGAATGTGTATCATATATGTTAAAAGAATTTCTCTCATACTTACAAAAATATTTCATGTTCGTACCTCTTTTTAAACGGTTGAAGATTTTGTATGCGTGTGCACTTGTATATGCACTCACAACTTGAAGCATGGTCTCAGTCTTACATTGCAATGAGAACAGATATAATATCGGCTTTATTTTTGTTCTTTATTTTATTTATTATCTTTCCATTTTCTCTGTTCGTCTTAAGCAAGAAATTACACATTGCCTAGCCAATCCCTGCTCTTTAACGAATATTTTCGAGGATCTAAAATCTTGCCTTCCAATGAAGAATTTCCGCTTTCACCACAAAGAAAATCCCGCATGAGAAGTATTTCAGTACCATAGACAAACTACACTTCTTAAAAACACACACACACACACACTAGCACTAATAATCTGATTATAAGAATTGAGATAGTGTTTCTCAAAATGTGGGGTTCGCCCCCCTAGAGGGGCGCGAACATATTGCAAAGTCTAAAACAAAAGATTATTTTAAAAAATTATTAATTTATTGAAAGTAAACAAACAAAATACATTCAGACATAATAAAAAATAAAATACACATTTACCCTGATATAATACTTATAAATGTATCAGTATTGCACAATGTATACTATAATTAATTTACCAATACTTTTAAGAACAAGTTTATATTAATTACCAGTGATTCCATAGGCTTGTCATACATAAAACTATATGCAAAATTAACACTTATATTGATAATTTGTACGGTTTATAATTAATCTCTTAACTGCCGATTAAAATTTACGCGATCCGCTCCCTAATGCCATAGTTTTCCACGTAGGCACGCGTATGTGATGTATTGGGGAGGAGGGGGGAGAAAAAGAATAAGTAAGCAGATCCTCTGAAATAAGTAAATCCTTCGCAAACACTGTCAATACAGTCGACTACAGTCAAATACTGTCGACTCTCGATAATTCGAAGTTGGAGGTACCAATGAAAAATTTCGAATTATCAAGAGGGTAGAAAAAAACTCCCAAAATACAGGAAGAGAATTTTTTTGCTAACACATTTAAATTTGGAACTAGTAATAAAACAATTGTACATATGTTACATATTATACAATATAAATATTATATCGAAGTTAAAAGTCCTGTATCAAAAGAATGCATTCGATATACATTCAAACACAATCCTACGCATCTCTTCTTTACAATTATGGGCCATCCTTTCTGAACACATGTGTTGCATGGCCACGTGTATAATTATTGATTTTGTAGTCCTGTTACTTAATCAGAAATAGTGTTGATATTGACGAGATAAACTAGCAGATATATAGAGTTGTGATCCAATGCTTTTAAATCAATCGACACTATTGTTGATGAAAACAAAACCGTAAATTTTCCAACCGAGTTTTTTAATTCTCTAGATGTATCAGGAATGTCACCACTCAATCTTCGGGTGATGATTGTTTCCCTGGTTATTCTGCTGTGTAACTTAAATCCACCTAAATTATGCAATGGTGTACGTTTGATCATCAAAAGAATTACCGGGAACTTCTTGAAGCAAATATTTTGACTGTAAAGTTGAAACGAGAGTTCTCAGTTCTGTTGCTATGGAATCTGTCGCCGCGTAATCCACTGATACACCGTCAGAATATACAATACCATTCAAAAGGCTTCAATTTCCGATTAGTTTGGCTTTCGAGATGACCATAAATGAATCTGAAACCCAGAAAATATTCATTTGATGCTTGGACTTAGAAAATCCATGTTTCTCGAATGGGCAATTAGATGATACATACTCACGTGTGTGGAAATCGTTGAATCTATTTGAGTTAGCAAAAGACAGGGGTTACCGAAAAATATTATGCACCTATTAGCGATTAGTTATATAAAATTATTTATTGTTATACTTTAAAACAATAAAATAACTTTAAAATTTGCAAAAAAGTCAACGTTATTCACCACATTTATAAAAGCAAATTTTCATATTTTTTTACTTAACATCTTCGTCAGTAATTCATTCATTATACTATACTCAAATAGAAGATGAATAAAATGCAAAATTAAAACCATTATGTTGTTTTTTATACTTTATTTCAACCCTCCAAAATTGTAAACGAAGATTAATTTGACTGCATTGAATAGCTTAGAATAATATTGAATTAACGTATTAAAACAAAGCTACAGCAACGCGTTGCCGGTTCAGCTAGTATAAATATATATTTATATACCTTGTTCAAATTTTCAATCGTTAATAAAACACTTTATATTCATCTATTCAAGTTCAAACACATTTTTTTAAACTTGTAGTGGATGACACTTGATGTTAATACAGTTTTTTCAAACATTATTTCATTAATTAAAATTAAAATAGGAATAAATAGTAACAAGCAAAAATATAGTCTAAGACTATATATAGAAAGTAAAATCGCTCTTAGTGTCCCTGCAGTGCATTGGACTTCTAATCCAAAGGTCATGATTTCGAATCCCACTTGGTATGGCCTAATTTTGGAGAATGTGATTTCGTTTTTACGATACTATTTTATTAGAATAATTAAATTTAATTAATGAATAAATAGTAACAAACAAAAAAAATAGTCCAACACCATATATAGTAATGAAAATGGAAAATTGCAAGGAAAATCGCTTTCTCTGTTTCGTCACTTAATATTGTGATCTATCCTATGTATATACGTATTTATATTGATTATAACTATTTAATAAAAAGTAACTAAAATGAAATTTTTTTCTTTGTTGATCTAAGAAGAAATTGACTTAATTTTTTTTTACATTACTTGTTTAATTGAATTAATATTTGAAATAAAGAAACTGTATTAATATCAAGTGTCATCCACTACAAGTTTTAAAAAATGTGTTTGAACTTGAATAGATGAAAAAATAGAAAGTATTTTATTAACGATTGAAAATTTGAACAAGATATATATATGTATATATAGGAAGAGAGTGAACTAATAGTAGAAATTGAAATAAAGAAAAGTTAAATTACAATAAATGTATATAAATAATAATTTAATTACATTTATTTTCTATTCATGTAGTTCTGTATTTCAATCTCAGAATTATTTTCTGTCCACATATGTGTGTGTGAGAGTATCTTTTGGTATTTAGGAAGGAAAATTTAAACAAGGAAATTTACTCGCTTACTTGTGCCTGATTACTTATCAACGATGCGCTCAGAAGGAACGCAAGAAAAATTGTACGCTTATTTTCGTTTTCAACAAAGCAATGTGTGTGGTTTATTTTGACAAAAATGACAGTTCTTATTCATCAAAAGAATAAAAGAAATTCATCCCAATAGGAAATAATCCTTTTTTTCTGTAACAGGAGAAAGAACTTGAAAGAGAGAAATTGCTATGGTTTTTTTTTTATTTATTTATAGTAAAAATATTCTAAAATTCAAAATCAAACAAATATTTTTTGCTGTTACAGTATTTCTTTCCTTGATATGATGAATAGAAATGACTGAAGTAACACAAAACTCATTTTTAAAAAAAATATTACAAATAACGTTTAAAAATTTGTTATTTTGAATTAAATTAAAATCTAGTAGTTAGTTAACAAAAATTTTAATTTTTTACATCGAAATTGTAATTTTAAATGTACAATATTCCTTTCTTTACCTTAAAAACAGCATTATTCGCCCTTAATATTTGTGGCGTAGCTTGACAAAAAGATTTTCCTTACTAAGGTTTTTTCATGATTTACAGTTTTATCAACAGAAACATTTTTTTTAACAACACGAGATGCCATGGTTTTCTTTCAACATTTCTGCATGTCGTATGGACTAAATTCATGACGGTCACATGATAATATAAACAAGTGTTCTACATTGAATTCAAAACGGACAATAAACTAGCTCGTACTTTTTATTAAATTTGTAAAACTTAGGTAAAATTTCAAATTGCATAATTGGGTAAAGATGCTCAAGAGTTATAAAAAGAAATTTCTGCAGAAAGATTTTAAAATTAAAGAAAAAAAAGTCTTGTTTTATACATGTACTTTTAAATAAAGTGTGACAAATATTATTTTTTTTAAAAAAAGTTTCTGTAAAAAGCGTAATTTGGCAACAACGAAGTGCATGAACTGATTTGCTGAAAATAGATAATTGCATTTATCGTGACTATGACGCCATATGTGTTTTTGAACTTGATTGGCTAAAAACCCGTGGTTTAAAATTATCATGTGATTATGACGTCCACATGAATTTAGTCCATTGATAAACGATTATAAATTATGATTAAATATATGTTAATATTTAAAGGAAAATACATTAAACACACATATCATTAAAAAAAGATCAATGCTAAAATCTACTTTACGATACTCATAAAAGTATTTCATATTTTCCTTGCAACTTCCTTATTGCTAAATGACAAAATTAACAAGGACATTTTCCTAATTATATCTATGCACATTCATTGGATTTATAAATATGGTGAATACGCGACAAGAAGCTTTAAATGGACTTTCTAAAACTCCACCTTGTAGCGTAATTAAAGAACGTCAAATATATTGTTACGAATTTTGTGTGATAAATTTTTAAATCAGTGTAAATAATTTATATCTGGATGTGTAATACGTTTATATTACTCTATGTTGTATTTATATTTTATGTTAAAATTGTAATGTTTGCAAGCAACGCCGTTCCTTGCATTATAATGGCGATTCAATGGAGATGTGGCGAAATCTTGGCGATTGAGCCATATTTGGCTACCATGTTGCTGACCCTTTAGGTGACTTTGGTAATCATACTGGCGACAAATTTTGTCGAATTCGTTACCCTATGGATTCTTCTAGAAATTTGTAGAGAAATCTACTAATACCACAAGCGGACGTTTCTCGAAAGATCCTTGAGGCACATAAATAGGGAGTCGCTCACCGAAACTGAGTTAGTATTGTTTGACTAGCGATTATTAGTATTGCCTTGACTTTTGAAGAGTCGACCAGATATTAATGATTAATGCTGCTGTTCAGTAGGACGAACGAAGGCTTGTGAATTATTTTAAACGTACTTTTATTATAGACACTGATAGTTGTGTTTGAATTCTGTTGAAGGTGTGAAGACCTTCTGAGATTTATTCTACGAATTTTGCTGAGTATCTTGTATTTCAAGGATTGTTTCTCGACAGTAAATTATCATCGTTCTAGAAGAATTGCAGAAAATCCCCGATCTGGAAAAAAATCCCCGAACCACGATCTACGTAACACTACCATGGTTTGAAGCCCTTAAAATATAACTTGCTATATCGGGAGAATTCCCTCTTAAGGTATCCAACTACTTGCGACAACTTTAAAAAAAAATGGAGGCATAAGAATTTTTTTTTTTTTGTGATTTTTAGATTTGTTTAGTACATTTTAAGAAAAATACGCTAAAATTATTAGTACTAAAATAGGAAAAAAATGGGAAAGATTTACAAAAAAAAACATAATAGCGGCCCAATCTGTACGAAAAGTTTATGAACCAATTTTCAATTTTTCAATTCTGATGTGTTGCTATGTTCTTCATTTTTGAAATGACCTTCAGGATGAGAGATATTTTAATTTTTACAAAAACTAGAGCACTTTATCTTAGTTATTATATGAAATTGCTTAAAAAAACAGTGGTTATATTCATATAAGGGACTGTAAATTGTATAATAAAACAGTGATTGATACATCTGAAAGTTAAAACACTTCTACTATTATACAGAACACACGCAAAAAATTTCAGTTAATTATCTTCAAAACTTTTTTAGCAATCACTGTCCTCGTTTGAGCATTTTCAAAAAAGCACATTTCGAGTAAAACGCGTAACATCTCGCTTAAAGTGCGACATATTGCTTAAAGTAGTGGCATCTGTTTTTACTAAAACACTTGTAGTTTTTGTTCTAGTGAACAGAAAATAACAAACTTGGTATTTTTATAAAGCTCATAAGATGTCCTATAAAATAAAATCATAAAAAAATTTGCCAATTTTTGGCAAAATTCACAATTTTAGGACAATTTAGGATACCTTAAATTGGCGTCGGCTGATATTCTTTGATGTTTTCTTCACAATTTAAGCGCCTCTTTCTGCCATAGAAACATGTGCCACGGTAGCCGAATGGTTATAATTGCAAAGTCGAGGTTAGCGTTGTCGAGTAGTAGGTTCAAGTCCTAGCGTCACTAAAGTCTCACTATGTGTAAAGGGGCTTATTCCCGTTAAGTCGATCGAGGCTCAAAGTCCATCCGTTGACGTGATGTGAAAGTTAGAGGAAGGGCCAACTCAGTTGTCGTCTTCGTCATTTGATCATGGTTCAAAATTGCGAAGTCCATCTGCAACAGGACTTAGAGTGTTACTTAGATTGAATTAAAATCAAATCAACCGGTGGAAGTATGTATGTAAATTAGTTTCTGAGGTTGGGGTCGGGAATTCATGGCCGGTGTTTTTTCTGTCGAGTTGGTGATCACGTTCTGGTGGCACCAAACACCTATCGTGTAGAGTCGGAGTTTTCAGCTCTAATGCCCGCGGGAACCATGGCGCTCACCGATCGTTTAAGGCTACAGTGGGCAGTTAAAATGTGGAAAATTGACCAAAATATCGAAAAAAAATTTTTTACTGATTTTAATATTATATTAGCCTCTCTATCAAACGAAAAAGTTTTTTGGGGGTTTTATGCATTTTTTACTGAGTTATAGGGTAGTTTCGAATTAGTCATCCATGACCACGCCCCTTTGTTTACATTTTCTAATGCCATGCCATCATAGCTATCGTGCACTTTGACAGAAAGAATTTTATTTACTGTAGACAAAGCCTCGCTAATTTTTATTTTTAAATGGTAATTTATCAAGTTCAGGCAGGCAACACTTTATTTTAACTGTATCTGAGACCTTAAATTGGTATTATTTGCATACAATTCGTTCAAACTTGCGTTTGCATTTTTCGTTCAATTTTACTCAAACTTCATATTATTTTACCAAAACAAAAAGCTCTTTTTAGAACTAAAGCTCATTTTAAATTGCATTTGTTGTTTAAAATTATTAGTATGGATCTTACATCATCAAGATATGCCACTACATTGATGTGAGAACTTGACTTGAGCTACGAAACCTTCTGAACTGTCGTGGTGCCAT
This sequence comes from Trichonephila clavata, assembly GCA_019973975.1. Lineage (NCBI taxonomy): Eukaryota > Metazoa > Arthropoda > Arachnida > Araneae > Nephilidae > Trichonephila > Trichonephila clavata. The sequence goes on from BMAO01002082.1 coordinate 50,249, forward strand.
TTATCCGCAAAAAGAGCAACTAATAACTCGTCAAAATCACTTGATGTAGCTAGCAAAGTTTTACTCACTTGACACGCAACTTCTTCAATAAACAGCAACAACTGGCAACTCGCATTAACAACTATATCGTTCGTTCACCTAACCGCCAACTCACTGGTAGGGGACTGTGTAGTGGTATCATATATATATAAGCCAGTAACAACTTCCGTACTTAAGTGCTCGTTTTGGTGTAGTCGTTCAGTTACTCGGTTTCGGATCCAATGGTCCCGGTCTCTGTCCTCCGGACAAGCGTGCCACTTCGGTGTTGCTTCGAAATAAACAATAAAGTAATAATTATAAAATAATCAACCAGTTAAATGCATTTGTAAAAATACATTTAATAACATAAAACTGACTAATTTGAAAAATATAATTCAATGTTTATAGTAACCAAAAATAATTTTATTTTTTGAATTTTTATTCTTGATGTGAGGAAGAATGTTTTTTTTTAATAATTTTAATATAAAAAGAATTTTAGCAATGTTTCCTTACTTTGATTGATTGAGAAGATTTGAGTGAGGAAGTGATTTGAGGAAGAATATTTTATTAATATTTTTAATGTTAAAAAGAATTTCCCGTAATGTTTCCTTACTAAGAGGAACGTTGTGTTGATAAAGAAATATACCCCCCCCCCCCACAAAACATGCGTATTAAAAAAAATTAAATCTCTTATCATTTCATGTTTATGTATCACAAAATTTATCATAGTAACCAAAACACTCTGTGCTCTTGAATAATGAAATTTCACAACATAATCAGACTTCGTATCTAATCGAAGAAATACTTTATCTATTAAAGAATAACAGATATTGATCGGGAAGTTTTTATTTCCGCTTCAGAATTTTTTAAATCAAGACAAGATATACGAACTCATCTTCCAGAATATTCAAGATAAATGGATTTATTACAAAACTCATTTCAGTGTTGTTGTATCAAATAAAACAATTCTTATTTCGAAACAGGTTTCAAAATAACTTAGGATTAAAAACATGTTTATATTATTCTTAATATTTTTCAATGTATCTACATATTTTTTTCAGCTGATAGAGTTTATTTCGAAATATATAAAGTAATTTAAAATATTTTTATTCATAGAAATTTATAACATGGGAAAATTGAAATATTTATTTCATATCTGGAATAAATAAATGTAGCTGAATTCTTAATGCATTTAAATGATTTTTTAAAGCAAGTACTTTGCATTTATCATTTTCAAAAATTGTCTCCTAAACAATTTGGATGAATGCATAAAATACATAGTGCATAGATATGTAATAAAATAAAGAAATTGTGATTAACGGGAGAAATTTATATAAAATGTTGCCAATAATGTCTATCTTTTTTGTAAAGTAACCTTGGTCTATCATCTGGACCTATTTTGGTGCCCTCTAGTAACATATCTGAGAAGTTAATGGTTTATTTTGACAATTTTAATCAATTGAGGAAAAAATTTATATTTATTCATTATTTAATGTTATATTATTATTATAAAAATATTTATAATTTAATATTATTTTTTATTTTTGAAATTAATTCATGTGTTCCTTAAAGCATAATCACAATTCTTTTAATGAATTACTGCAAGAACAGTTTTCGTTCAGAGATTGATTTTTAATTTTGGCAACTTTATTTGTGTTTTCTTTTGCCTCGATTCTGTTATTGTGTGAGAGTAGTTTAATCAAATCCAAGACTTGAAAAAATTTCAAAGCTACTCCTTGAAGATTTCATAAATATTTCCCCATAACTGCACACACACACATATATAAAAAATTACAAGTATCTAAAAACAAATCTCGGTAAAATTTTAATTTTGTCCACACTTTCGGCAAAGATGAAATTATATCAAATTGCAACGGTAGTTCATTTTTTTTGTATTGGACTTCAATCTAATATGAGGATAATAATTCCCCCAAGTTGCGATAAAAAAGGCGTGGGTTAAAATATATTTATAAGACAATTGGATACTTGTACGTTTTATACCGTCGACAAATTTAGCAAAATCAACGAACACCGCCAAACCAAAAATGTCATTAAATGCTGTCATCATATGCGCGAACGAAATTATTGTGTTCGTTTATGTGTGGGAACCGATTTCCACACACAATTGATTGCATACCGCGGCATTTGGCAATATCTTTTCACTTGAAGAATCGATTGATGGTACATATATAAGGAATAACTACGAAATTTTCTTAATTTTATCCATCGTAAGAGCTGAAATCTTAAAAGCACAAAGCTGTTAAAAACTAACAAAAAATTGTTTACTGTGCAATGGTGGTAAAATCTATTTCAACTTTGAGTTTGATCAAAACTTGAATCGGTGTTAGAGAATAAGTTTGCGATCATGAATTGAACTACGGTTGGAGGCAGGAGGGTACTCCGGTTTTCTTCCTCTGACTGTTCAGTTCAGTTCAGTACAGTGATAACTCTGTAAATCTAGAGACTTTGCCATCACCTTATGCTCCGACAGACCGCTGACTGCTGGTCTCGTTAACAATGAATATGGCGATAAAAGTTAATATTTCAATTCGCTTAAAGTTAGGAAAGGTAGATACATGTACATAGCATCCTTAGTATCTGGGATTTGTACTGGACCCAGAAATTTCCAGTTCAATACACATTGACCATCTCGTGAACAAGAGCAGAAAACGACTGAATATTTTGAAATACATCGCTGGCCGTGATTGGGGATTCTGGCTGACTCTTTTACTATTCGAAATACCTACTTGGCGCTTATTAGACCTATTTTGGAGTATGGTTACCCGATATACTGTTGTGCCTCCAAGACAAATCTTCAGAAACTCGAGCGAGTTCAGCTGAACGCTGCACGTATTTTAACAGGCTTTCGTAACAGTTGTCCTAGTGAGATTGTCATCTTTGAGGTTGATTTGCAGCCACTAAGCGTTCGGAGAAATTCAATTCTTGTGAAATATTATAACAAACTCCTTAGTTATAATCCTCATAATTGAACATCAAAATTCCTAAAGAATTGGAGTAACAATCAAAGACTAAAGAGGAACAACCTCTATAGCCAGGTGATTAGTGACAATATGGCCCTCTATTACTAACCCTCTGTGGAACGGCATCATTTGAACTCATATTGACGCATCCGAGGGTCTCCCAGGGGTGTATTTTCCCCAGAACATCTCAGCCCATGTCAACAAGACTTCAGATCCACCTGAATGTCTTAGGCAACTTGCCCTTGAAGTTATTAGTAACATTCCTGATGATGCATTTCTTATCTATACTGATAACAGCAGGAATGAACACTCACATTCTGGCAGAGGTATCTATATTAAGTCCCAAAACTATTCCAGTCACATTAAACTGAGAAACTCTGATGGTTGTTCTATCTTTCGCAGTGAACTCATTGCTATTGGCGCAGGCTTTAAAGAGGCACTCTCAATTCCTGGTTCGAACAGCATCTAGATTTTATCTGACAGTCGTACTGCCATCCAACATCTTTCTAACTGGCATAAAGGGGATGATAACACAGGAGTGGCTATTTTGGAGAAACCAAAAGGCCTTTCATCTTCTGGAGAGATTCATCTACAATGGGTTCTTTCGCACGTTAACATCGCGAGCAATGATGTTGCTGATGCCCTAGCAAAAGATGGCACAGTTCAACCCGCTAGGAACTTGGCCCCTCTCACCTATTCAGAACTGCGCTCCCCCTATATTAACAACAAGCTATTATCTATTCCTCCTGCTCATCACTGGTATGAGGCTAAACGCCCTAGTGATTCTCTTTCCCTTCAATGCAGCAGGCAGGAACAAACTATTTTATCTCGTTTCCGGAGTGGCCACCTCCGAACTTTGACTTTTAAAGATGGAGACAAAGTTTTTCCTGATTCTGTTAGTTTTTCTGCTTGCCAGGCATCTTCAGAACACATTCTTGTGTGTGTGACTGCCTAGGACTTACAAAACAAGATCTGTATAAAGACCCTCTAATGGTGTTGAACTTCTTGAGAGTGAATGACATCATGGACTTAGTCTAGCTTGGCTAGACATGGAGATCAGCGATAACAACAACAACATATACATGTACAATTTTAAAATGAGTTGATTCAATATTTTTCAAATAGCGCGAGGCAACAATACCGTTTTTCTCTTAACTGTAAGAATAATTTTATTTTTAAAAAAATATAAATAACGTGGTGCTAAACGAATGTTTACTCTGTGAAAACATTCATCAAAAGGAAAAAGTTCAAAATCTTTAGCACAAAAACAACGAAAAACTTAGAAATTAAAAATGCCTATTCCTGAATACTACCAACCGAAACATATATATATATATATTGGTTTCAAACTCGAGAACCATTTTGTCGGCAGGGCTACACTGGATACTTACCAGAATGTGGTCCGAAACGATTATATCAATTTGGCGAAACTTACGGAATATTGACTCATAATATCATGAAATCTCACCCTGTGGCTGGCTTAAGAATGGGAAATATTTTGGATTACAGTAAAGAGCTGCAAGAACAATTAGAAGAGGACGCTTTAGTATGGAAACACGAAATTCACTCAGAAAATAATCGATTGCGAGCCAAGATGGTCTCTGGCTATACTGGCTATCTTCCTCGCAAAAGATTTTTGTATGGCAAAGTTTACGATGAAGAATGTAAAGAAGCTGTGGCGTTGATGGAAAAACAAAAGAGTATGAAAGAAAATGCTGCAAATGAAAATTACGTTGAAAGATTAACTGTAAATAATAATTAGAAAGATAAGAGAATGATATTTTTATATAACGTGTACTTCTGTTAGCTGAAAATCTATTGACACATTGCAAAAGCCAAAAAAGGTTAAACAAAACAGCTAAAAGCTCAAATTAAAATGCGTTTTGAATAAATTTTCCCTTTTTATATAATTTTAATTGAATCCCAATACTACTCATAAGTACACCTGAATAAATTGAAGTGGCGCGCTTATCCGAAGGACAGAACACGGTACCTTTGATTCCTTAAGCACGTAACATACCACTGAACAAAAATAACCTCTTCAGTCCGGAGGCTGTTACTAGCTTATATGGATGATATCGCTACACACATGAACCTGAAAAGACCTGATTTCAAAAAATGCCTTCTTAAAATATGTAAAAATAAAAAAAGTGGTATTTAAAATGCAACAGGGGAAAAGCATCAAAAAGGCAAGCTTCAGATAATTTAAGTAACTACCTCTGTTCCTGTCAAACAAACGCATATTCTTTCCACATTTTGGACATTCATATTGCGATGCTAGTAATCCTTTATTCATACTACAATAACTTCCTTCTTAACTCTTTTATTCAAAAATAGAAAAATCAACAGATTGCTACCCTCTTCCTTCTATTCTAACGAAATCAATGCCTTCTTAAAACAAACCTTCCAGTCAGCCGTTAGGCTAATACTGGCCCCTGTCCGAAAAATGATCCGGTACTTACGTATTATCGCAACAAACGCCAACTCTATTAATGATTTGCCAAGTTGGCAACCTCGATTTCGTATGTGTCGTATGTGCTGAATTGGCATTCAGGGGCTTCGTTTCGTATAATGTCGCCAATAGGTTTCGATAATACTTAGGTACCAACGATGGAAAACACCGGTCCGGATGGGGTTGACATTTCCTGTCGATTGACAGAGTTGCAAAGTTAGTGTAGAAACCCTACAAAAACTTGACAACAAATTTTGCCGCCGTATCAGTGGGCTAAAATAAAATCCAAAAGGCAATAAGAAATGTGAGCTACCGTATATACAGGGTGTCCAGCCTTAATGTGACCCAATAGCTAATTCCCGAACCGTACGGTTTAGATATTCATTTCCAATTTGAAAAATGTTTTAAAAAAGGTAAAGCATGTTTTTAAATGCTCTTCGAACCAAAAAACACATTTACAAAAAAATTACAAAAATTAATTTTTTATACGGTCCCCAGGTCTTATCACTTATATTTAGAAAAAGATGCAGTACACAACAAAAACAAAGTAAACACAAAAAGTTTCATTTTATTAGGATCAATTCTGGCCGAGTTATGGAACTTTGAAAATCAAATATTTTATACATTTTCTGGGCAATTTTCAAGAAGCTAGTAAGGGGCCGTCTCCAAAGTGAAATTAGTTGGAACTCTGCCAGGAAACTTTCGCTCTTGCACGTCATTTTTTGTAAATCGTTTTTAAATTTAAAAGCATACGTTAATAATACAATAATTGAGTACTTAAGAAATGAAATTTATTCTGTGTTCGTGTAAAACAGAAAAAATAAAATATTTTGGACGAAGAAAACATTTCAAAAGCAGTTCCAAAAAAATAGACTTATATGCTGCGGCTTCAGTCTGATTTGCTGCATTTTTGCTGATCATGACGAAAGTTAAAAATCTGTTGTGTAGTCGCTTGCAATTGCATACAGTTGTATTCTAATATTACGAATTCTAGTACGGGAGAACGAGATGTATACAAATGAATACTGCGAAATGGTACTGTTTTATGGGCAGTGTAATCGAAATAAGAGAGAGGCGGCAAGACTTTATGCCATTAAATTTCCCACTCGAAGACATTTATTTTATTGTACAATTGCCCGTGCTGTTCAACGCTTGTATAAAACTGGGAGTTGTCATAGACGTATTTCCTTGCCTCGTGCCACACCTCGTGCCTTCATCATTATTTCAGTTAATTTGGTCATTCTGATATAATAAAGCCCCTGATTCATGATTGGCGCATCATTCCACATTATGCTAAAATTTGAACGGCAAATCATGTATTATTATGCTGCTATTGGTTAAAGAAAGCTGTTTTAATCTTTTCGGAACAAGTTGTATTTCTTTAATTTAATTTTTATTGTTTGCTATACAGCAATACAAATTGTCCATCTATGACGTTTACTACGATGTTTTCATATTGCTATTATGTTTTTCTTTTGCTCTTTCTGTAGATAGGGAATTACTGTTCTCTAAACTCAATTTATATACGACCCCCTTCGAAGCAATTCAGATTCTTCAACTTTAGGTAGGCATAACTCGGTCAGTTTTTATCGTAATAAAATGAAACTTTTTGTGTTTACTTTATTTTTGTGTACTGCATCTTTTCCTGAATACAAGTGATAATACCTGGGGACCGTACAAAAAATTAATTTTTGTAACTTTTTTGTAAATGGGTTTTTTGGTTCGAAAAGCTCGTAAAAACCTGCTTTACGTTTTTTAAAACATTTTTCAAATTGGAAGTGCATATCTAAACCGAACGGTTCGGAAATTAGCTATTGGGTCACTTTAAAGCTGGACACCCTGTATACAATCAAATCTAGACCAAAAATAATAATTCTCTGTTCATTATGCTTGCATCTCACAAAACTTCAGTTCCTTCCATAGATTCATTCCTTTTCAGCTTAAATCCCTCCTACTACCTCTCTTCCTTTTCCTCAACCTCACGAGAGGACTTGCGGCTTGACGACTTTTAGAGTACCCCTCAGCTTCGAAGGCACTAAGCATTTTCAAACGTCCATGCCTACTCCGAGACTCAACACACTCTCGACGGCACAGCAATCAACGACGCTAACCACTATACCGGATGGGCGGAAAACTCAATCCCTTAATATCCAGATGTCTATAGCTTAATATAGCTTTAGTAAACAGCGAGAGCATGGGTTGCCCGAAAGTTTGTTTATATACCTCTCAAAGAGTGCAAATAAGGAAATTTTAACTAGATAAAACACATGAATGGATTATCATTACCTTTTACTGGTTTTCTGTAAAAACTATGATTTCATGTCGCCCATCCCGTATATGGATGTTTGTAAATGTGGGATGTTTGTAAACCCCCTTTGCGGCATGGGGGTACTCTAAATAGCCGTCAAGCCGCTAGTGCTCTCGTGAGGGTTGCGTGGTAGGAGCGGACACATAACATTTCGTGGCAGGAGCGGACACATAACATTTCGTGGCCTGAACGGACACTTTCAAACTCAGCGGGGTTTGAGCGGACATATCCCCCCCATCTTAGAACATATTCTATTACCGAATTACAAGGATAAATACACTTTTTTCCAATCAAATTTAATTACTTGTATTAAATTGTTAAGATGTTATAGTGTGAATACATTTTAAACATAGCGAAATGTAATAGAAATAAAAACTTTCAGAGAAATATTTAAAAATTAATAGTAAGTAAAATATAATGAAAGGTATGAACGAATTTCAGGAATTTTGTGGAAAACTGTATTTTAGAGTCAAATAAATATTAGAACAGGTGCAATAGCCATACAATGAATTAGTTTTTAATATTCCGGTAAAAGATCTCAGTGTTTTGAAAACATGAGGAAGCGTGAGGATTACAAACCATCTCCTCATTGTTTATTATGCGTTATAAACACTTTCAAGAGGAATATATTTTCAATACCATCGCCAGCTAAAACCAAGCTCCATTCTCACTATTTTTTTTGTCTTCACAAACGAAACCTCTTCAAAAAGGACTTGGAAAAGACGTAGACTTCTAAAAGCATGTAAATACTTCAAAGCAAATTTTTGTTTATTTTAAATAAAACTTACAAAACGTTCTATTTTGCAACTTGTGGCTAAAATTTATGATCCCACTGGTTTTATATCTTCATTTATCACGATCTTTAAAATTTTATTACAGAAGATATAGGTCAAAGCATTCGATTGGGATGAAATAATTACACCTCAGTTAAAAATGTAACTTGAAAATTTGGTTTCTCAAATCAGTTATTTAAAAGGTATTTTTGCACCTAGAAAATGCTTTGAAAATTGTAATTTTGATAAAGATATTTTTTTACACATTTTTTGTAACGCGAGTGAAAGAGCATAGGATGCGGTTGCCTATTTTAGGTATTGTGACAAAAATAATTATATCAAAACAAGTTTTATAGTTTCTAAGACCAGAGTGGCTCCATTCAAAAAATTATCTTTACCTCGTTTTGGAGTTAATGGGAACAATAGTTGCAGTTGGGTATTTTAAATATTTGTCCGAGTTATTTAGTGACATTTGTAGTGAAATTCATCTTTGGTCACAGATTCTAGTATTTTTATATATTGGATAAATACTTCCAGGACTTGTAAACTTTTCGTAAGATATAGAATTTCAGAAATCCATAGTTTGACTAATTCTTCTTCTTGGCAACATTGTCCTGGCAAGTCAAACTTAGCAAATTGACTCTCCAGAGGTTTTCCTGTTCAAAACCTTGGAAATGATGATCTATAATGGTACGGACCCAAATGTCTGAGAGAAAATAGACTTAAATGTCCTAAACTTAATGATTTTGTAATGAATCATAAGTTAAAAAATTCTGAAAGTAGACCAAGAGAAATTCTTCAAAACGTATTTTACACATCTTCAGAGTAGTTAACAGAGGTACTTTAGTATTTAATTATCTAAAATTAAACTCAAAAATCTGATATGTAACCATACGTGCCATATCAAAACAAATATATAACTTATTTTACTTAATAATTTTACAATATAACAGGAAAAAAGACTACAGAAATGGAAAAATATCTTAATTTACTAGAGCTTCATTAATGTTTATACTAGATGATGAATCATGTACCACAAATTCAAACATTAGGAATCAAAATTACTATTTACCACTTATAAAATTACATGTAACAAATTATGCAACAATTTGAAAGTCTTTATTCGCTGCGCTATTTTAGGTAAAAGATATAATTTATCATGAATTGAATTCCAAATATGGTAATAAATTAAGGCATTAAACTTTTTATATTAAAATGTGTGTATAATCGAATATAAATTTGATTCCGTATATTGCATATAAAATTCTTGCTCACACCTACATGATCAAAATAAAAAAGTCATTTTTGAATCCATAATTCTTTTACAAAAAAATAAAAATTGTAATATATTTGTGTGGTTTCTTTTTACACATCTGTTTTTCAGAGTTTGACTGCGTGGTTTATACCTATCACACCGCACGCGCGTGATGTACATATTTTTTACTATGTATAACAAATCTGCATTTATTGGTATTTGCAAAATTTGTAGAAAATTTATCATTATGGATTAGATTTTCTTTTATCATTAGATTTATTTTTACATAAATATAAAAGTCTAAAAGACTCATGTATATTGATATTATCCAGCTTATAGTCCTGAATAAATGTGTTGCATTGAGTTAGTTACAAATATTCACCCAAGAAGAGAACTTGGATCAAGTTTGATATTTATCGCACGAAAAGAATTACAAAGAATATTTTTCAAAATTATAAGAGATTAATTGGCGAAAATCACTAATATTTTTGTGTGACATATGTTGAGAAGACAAATTTTGGGCACTTGTAGATCAATTTCTACAAATCAAAAAACACCGCCAAATGTTGCGATATACAGCCAATAGCGGGAACTGTTCCTGCTCAGGTTTGAACGCATTAATAATAATACATATCATTTTTTAAAGTTCTTTGCGTCTTTTTGCTTGCGAAATTATTTAGCAGCTTAGTAAAAAAGTTCCAAATTTTGGAATGGTATGAGTACTGATAAGCACTTAGACAAACTTTGTAGTAATTTAATATTTTGCTCAAGTATAATTTGGGGAATTGAAAGTTTCATGCAATTTCGGATTGTCTTGGTAAAATAATGCTGTAATTAGTTAATTAACGAGCTTATAAGTACAGAAGAACCTGGTTTTTTGTGCTGTCCTTTTTATGCGATTTGTTTCATGCGATCTTTTTTTATGCGATATATGAATTTCAATGACTTTGATGCCACTTTATTGTTTTCTATCAATGTACCTGTAGCTCGAAAAATGTTAGGGCATCCCTAAAAAAAGTCAGGTTTTCCCTTTAATATTTTATAAATTGGGCAAATAAGTATTTGGTATTAGTCAGGTTTTGGGCCCCCTAGATTCCTATCCCTCCAACCGCGAGGCGGGGGTTGAGAGGGTGTGCGATACACTACTGCAATGTATATATATATACACTTCAAGAAGCTCTTTTCATTTGTCAAAACAGTCTCCTGACAATGCACTTTCAGTTGCTTTCTCTCAACGCGGCAATAGCCGGCGCTTGATTAAAGGCGAAACTTTCAACGACAGTGACATTACCAGTAATTTGATCGATTATGAAGATCGGCAAGAAGAACAGGATTCTTTGAGAGCGGATAAAATATATGCAGAGATACAGCTTTCCAGTAAATTGGAAAAGCATTTTCTTAAATAGATATCAGTTCTGGAGTATGAAATTTCAAAAAGAGCTTCGATCATGCATATCTGGTTATCGTGACATTTATAAGCAACAGACAAACCGAACTTCGTGGCAAAAACTTATCTCTTACTTTATGATGTCAAAAAATAAATCAATTGAAATTGCATCTTCAAGTGACTAAAGCGATTTTGAACTTATTCATCAAAGGATGAAGATTGCTTTGGATTACGATGAGTAACAGTGAAATATGCATGTGCATTTTGTAAACTCTATGTACACAACGAGAAACTAAATATTTTTAAAATATTGTAGTGTGTAATTTAATTATTTATTTTGTTATGGAAGTACTTTCTCATGAATTTCGTAAATAATTGGCGAATTCTCTAAGTAGGGTTTTTTTATGCAGTCCCTCTCAACGCATAAATTTTTTTTCTGTAGTATTTCGACGAAATTGTTTGTTAATTATAAGAATTTATGAAATTTTCGAATATTCTTTTGGGCAGTCCCTATCTACCGCACAAAAACAGGTTTAACAGTAGTAAAAACTGTGATTTTGATTAGAATGGAACTCAATTCATTCATAATAAACTTTGGTATCTTGTTGATGTAATAATAATTTTAATCCTTATTTATATATTTTTAAACATTAAATTTCAGTGAGAATTCTGTATCTCTTTTTTCTGATGTCGTTTTATCTTCCATTTTCTTAAAATTATAAATATACATGTAAAATATTACATGTAAAAGGATACTTTAGATAAAAATTAGTGATAACAAAATAACATGTCAAAGAGAGAGAAAGTACATTCTCCAAATAAATTTTTTAAGTTTGCATGAAATGGAACTGGAGTATTTAACACTAAACATAAATACCTTGTCAAGAGATATAACCAGTAGAATCGAAAACTTTCATATTAACTCAATCTAATATGGAATAAACAATAGCTTAAAGAAGTAAACTTTTTAAATTTTTTTTCCAAGTCTAGCTTGTTCTTTGGCGCCATATAGTGTTTATAAATAAATCATATTATTTTTTATAAATTATATGGAATTCAATAAAAAGGAAAACACTTATTTAAGATTAAGGATAATTAAATAGAATTTCTGAAATTTATTGCATCTTTTCTGATGAAACATTCCCTTAATATTGCACGATAATCTTAAAAAAGTAGATCACATTATGTTATAGGCACTTTATACAAAAACAATTTTAAAAAAAGTATTGAATTTGCTATTAAAAGTTGTAATGTAAATTTTTAATATAGTTCATATACTTGCATTAATAATATTAATTTGTGATCCAAGTGTGTCTCATACCTGTATTATATTTAGTCACCCAGATATAAAGGAGCAATTTTCAATAGAAAACTATTCATTTCTGCAAAATATTGCACTAACGAGTAAAATTACAAACGCATGTTTATTTAGTGCGTGATGTTTTTTTTTTTAGAAAAATTATAATTTTTTGCAATTTCTTTTTCGATGCTTAATATAGCAAGACATTTAAGCGTTCTGTACACATGCATGATCGAAGGTAACACTTTATTAATTTAAACGTGCTTAAAGAACACTCAGCACTTGCTATAATAATTGCAACTTAGAGAGAAGTATTATATATATATATATATATATATATATAAAACGGTTCTGTGATACATGCAGAAATAACTCATTATAATCATCTAGTTAATTATTAGCCCTGATTATGGACTAGATACGTAATTAAATAACTCGTTATAATGCATAATCACATTACAATGAATATATCCTGAACATTATATATTAATATGAGTCATTTCTTTAACTTAATAGTGAAAGTGTATTTTCTTTTATTACTTTAAATAGTCATCCTTAAAAAAATTTCCAAAAATTTTTAAGAAGGATAATTACTAAGTAAATTAGACAGTCAAAGATGGGGAATGTTATTTCATTAGAAACATTTCAAATATCTTAAATGCTTCATAATATTATCAAACAAACACACACACATGTGGTGTTGTGGCACGGAATTTTAGGGGTATTATAATGATTACACTGGTTTTGCGACTAAAACTAAAGTTAAATGGTAGACATTTGTTACAGGTCTACTCACTACTACACGAATACATAGAGATATAATGGACCTTCTTCACTCAACGACAGTTTTCAGTTCATATAACTGTCTCGTATAGTTCTTATACAACAGTTCTTACATAGTTCACGATGGCTTATGGATTTCAGGTGAGGAATGCGTGACCTACACGTCATTCTCCTTCTAGCATTGGACAGGTGGTTTATACACGGCTAGTTCCCGGTTGCTTTTGATGGGAGGCTGGCAATGGGATGTTCCCCAAAACCATTCGTAATTTTGTGTGTTCCCCTTGTTTACAGGATGTTGTTGAAATTCTTTAGACTGGGGTGCAGTCGCTGGAACTCAAGGGTTAACAACTGCATAAATTTAATTGAAATTGTAACTTTGCGATGGGGACTGACCAATGGGGGGGGGGTGTCAAATAGTGCGCGTAAGCACAAAATTGGAAAATTGGCCCTCCCTTAAAAGGCGCCGCGTGACAGTTTTCGAGATCTTTTTATCTTTTCTTTTGAATCATCCATGTAGAAAACTCGCAGACACGAGACTCTGGTCGCCTCCGCAGCTCCATAACTCTGCCTCCGTTACAGATAAGTACCATAATTCTTATTCAATGTTTATTTAATTCTAATTCTTATTTGTGTTTAATTTAAAACTTAAATTTGTAATGTAATCTAGTAATGTAATAAACTAAATTAATTTAATTTTAATCTGGCAATGTGTTTATTTGGAGTTGTGTTATCTTTGAATTGGAATTAGAATAGATTAACTCACATGTAATGCGGACTAAAAGTTTGAATAAGTGAACCTGGGTATTATGATGTAAGAAGAGGTCTCAGGGGTGTTAACTTTTTCTGGAGGTCTGAAAATATAAACAATATTCAAATACATATAACTCTTTTAAATTAAAATTAAATAATTCGAATCTTTTACACATTATTTATAAAGGAATGAGGCTTCAGAAAAGTGTAAAATGTTTAAATATAATCATAATTTAAAAAATTATAAGTATATGAAATTAAGAATTTTTTTATAAGAAATATTAATTAATTTTACTGCGCGCACGCTATTTTCTAAAATAGTAGCCTTTGATGCATAAAACTTTATAGAATTATAAAATGTATCATACACTTTAAGCCCTAGTAAATTAAGAATAATATGTCTTTTGTATTTCAAAATATTTGAAAAATATATTGAAATTTTTTAAAAAAATTTTGAAAATATAATTTGTTTATTTTTTTAAAAAAATTATTATTCTATTTATTTAAATTTACTAGGGTGTTATAAGGATACATTTAACTTTATAAATCAACTTATTGATTGTAATTAAAGCTAATACTTTTGAAAATAGCAAGCGCGCAGTTACACTTAATTAATATTCCTTATAAAAGTTTTTTTTTATTTTCATATGCTTATAATTTTTAAAATTATGATTATATTTTAAACATTTTACATTTTTCTGAAGCCTCATTCATTTATAAATAAAGTGTAAAAGATTCGAATTATTTAATTTTAATTTAAAAGAGTTATATGTATTTGAATATTGTTTATATTTTCAGCCCTCCAGAAAAAGTTAACATCCCTGAGACGTTAAGAGTAGTTAAAGGGAGCGCCGGCGCCGCATTACTTTCTTTTCAGCAGCGCTTTATCCCAGACCTCCTTGTTGAGTATCCGTTCACTCGCTAATCCTTTCTCTCCTCTGGTTAATTCACTGGTGGCTCGCGTCACCAGCGCCCTCTAGAGTGTGGTCTATGTGGAAAATCTCACACACATTTATATATATATATATATATTGTTACGTAGATCGGGGTTCGAGGATTTTATGCAAAATCAGTCATAAATAACAAGGCAATTCCTTAAGAGCGATGAGTATTTATTGGCGTAAATCAATCCTTGAAAATACAGGATTCAACAGCAAAATTCGCAGAATAAATAACAGAAGGATTCCACACCTTCAACAACACTCAGACACAATAAGCAGTGTCTAAAATTCACGTATGTAAATGACTATTCACAAGCACAGCCGAGCTTATCAAATTCAAGGCAAGTCTTCTAATCGCTAATCAAAACAGTGCGCACTACTCGCTGGTTAAAATCAGACTGACTGTTGCGGCGAGTCTCTCTCTATTTATAGCAGATGCCGAAATTTCTGGAAAGATGCGCTCGCGCCACAGATCGTGAAATTAGTAGATTTCTCTACTAATTTCTAGAAGAATCCAGAGGGTCCCGAACTCGCCAACATGGTCCCCAAAATCGCCAACTTGGTCACCAAAAATGATGCCAACTTGGCTCTATCGCCAATATTTCGCCAAGTTCGCATTGAGAATCGCCATTATAACGTAAGGGACGGCGTTGCTTGTGAATATTACAATTTTATCATGAAATAAATATAGCATAGAGTAATATAAAGGCATTGCACATCCAAATACAAATTATTTACATTATTTTATACAAAATTCGTAACAATATATATATATTGCATTCAAACTTGATGTAAATATAATATTATATTTTAGAGAGAATTGTTACTTTCCATCTCTAAATACTGAAGTACGGCAAAAAAAAAGAGAGAAAATTCATAACATTATCTGTATATAAAATCAGACTCGTGTGAAGAACAGGTGTACCAGCTGGTAACATATAAGTACAAAGGGAAAAATTTAAGAATTTACTACAGTACTGATGAATCAAATCAAAATTACAGGATCATTTCAAACGTCTGACACTTATAATATTTCACATAGTGTCCAATGTGACCATTAGTGCGCCATACTATTGTAAAATATGCAATTCATGTGTGAATATGTAAACAAATTCGTTTTCATCACAGAATAAAAACACAATCAACTCTAATGCTTTCTGTACAAAAAGGGGGAGAAAAAGATGATGGAAAAAAATACACTTTCACCAAAAATAATTCTCTATATTTATTTAAAACTTTCATATTAACTAATATTCTATATACACAGGCTTCAAGAAATAAACATTTTTACATGTTTCCCATGTACTTCAAAAAATAAAATGACAACAAACCATCAAATTAAATTTGATCATTTCTAAAAATTGTTACCTTTTGCAATGGTATCATTCCTTTTAAGAATATTTTATTTTTAGTCACCCATCCGGTATAGTGGTTAGCGACGCTGACTGCTGTGCCGTAGGATCTGGGTTCGAACCCCATAGAAGAGATGGATGTTTGTGAATGTACAGTGCCGTGGCGGCATGAGGGTACGTTAAATAGCCGTCGAGGCACAAGTCCTCTCGTAAGGTTGGTGGAAGAGAGATGGGAGATCCCTGACCCTTCCCCAGGGCGTTCTCCCTCAAAATTGGGGTGGAACCGAGCTAAATCGTACTGTCGCCTGAATGGTGCTCAAGGTTACGACCGGCGTACATCTAGCCCCTTGCCATGATGAATTTCGTGGGCCTACATCTGACGCAGTCGAGATGAGGTGGCATTAGAAACAACAACATATTTTACTTTAATTTAAAGAAAGAATGACATTAATTTTTACAGTAAAGAATAATTATTAATAATTTAGAAATCGATAATTTTTGTAAAAGGTAAAAATCAAAGAAATTTTTTTTTAAATTTTTGTTTGCATTCCTCCCGCAAATTATCATCATATTATTCTACTACAGAATAAATATTTTCTCTTTTGACTTTGAATTATTAATTAAAACTACAAAAACAGACATTTTTTTAATAGTATTCGCACCTAACTGACACTATATTTGATAACAATAGGCATGAGTGTTTTTTAAGGAAATGATACCATTGTCATTCGATAGTCATACAGTTTGAAGTTTTTTTAAAAGTGGTTTTGATCCCCCCAAAACTGTGAGCCATTCTAGCGCAAAATATGCAATAAAGAAATATTAATTTAATTCAGAACTAAAATAACTAGGAGGCATATCTAAGTGTACCAAGAACTATAAATAAATGCTAGGATCAACCTAAATAAATATACCAGCTAACATTAGTCGAAGCAGACAATTACCTAATTAGATATTTTATCAGTGTGTCAAGATTATTTCCTAAAAAACTGATGCAAAAAATACAATGATGTCATATATTTTAAAAAAGATAAAATTAAACACAAGAATGTCAACACCTAACAGATAGGTTATACCCCGGTAATGAATAAACAGGAGCAAGTGTTGCCCCCCAGTGTCAGTGATTACCCACTCGGAGCCAAACGTCGGTGAATTTCCCCCATTACATATTATTGTTAAATGCCCTTACCAAAAATATTAAAAATAACATTCTTATTTTAACTAAAATGTGAAAAGCAACAGCATTTAAAACGTACGCCCTTTTTAATATATACATTTTCTTTCTTCCTATGTCAAATCTAAAACAAATTTGCAATTGTTCGATGAATGAGGTTCGTCACACATACGCAAATTGAAAGTGTTTTTCCGCGTTCACTAATAGAAAGTAAATCATTAGCAGAGCTCAAGGTCTTTTATCTGTCCTTACTTGATCGGTTATGGCTGTTCGGAAAAGAATAATTATGCTGATGTTGCTCTTTGCTTTTTTACATTTTCGGCTTGGAAATGAATATTCTTTGTGACTTTCCGGTTTCGCAATTGCTGTTTAACTTGATTGCTATTAAATTACGCGTTAAAAAATCAAGAAATTCTTTTATTTCATAAGAGATTTTAATGTCTTTGTGGAATTCAAAAACAAAATCTAAAGGAATTTTTTTAAATAAAATTGGACACATGACACTAAGTTTCCAGTAAAACACACGTTAAAGGTTTCTAAACTTCTGATTTCTGTTAAATACTATCAACTTACTTTCGAAATGAAAAAACGTCGAATTGTGGAATATTTAATATTCTATTTATGTACGTATCAATTAAAATTTCCAAATCTATCATTTTTCATTTTGTTTGCACTGTCATAATTTTCGGATGGAATTGCAAATCCTTCTACTGTTTGAAAAGCTGTACCGCCCAAAAAAACTTTCAATTAATTAATTTGGCTTATTTTGTCTATATATGTGTTTTTGTGTATTGCAGATTCAAAAGAATTTCAGACACTGAGCCAGTGGCTCATTTTACCGTAAAACTTTTGAATGGATAACATTGGTAAATTAATTTGTACCTTTTCCTGAAACGTACGCTCCAATATGTTCTTTAAACTTGAATCTAGTGTGATTTCACTTTGAGATTAAGTAAATTTGGGTGTGGTTTCGTTTGGTGTAAAAACTCGAAGAGAGTTAAATGTCTTGTTTTATGTAGCTCTAAATTTCCAGATAGTAACTTTTTCTTGAGGTTCCATGGCTGTATTTACATCAAACTTCCAGTTCTTTAGGATCACTTATTGTATGTGTTGCATTATCCAGCTTGTCGTAGTCTCTCACTACCCCTATGATTATTAACTCCCCTTTGCATATTATCTAAATTTGGGTATGTTGGATTCATGATTAACGACTACTTAATTAATAAATCAATATTATTTATTAATCTTTCTTAATATAAAAATACACAAATATTAATCAATCCTTAAGAACAACAAATTACAGTGGAGTGCGATAAGAATTCAATTATGAACGACGGAACACTAACTGAAACTACGGAGAATAACGTATACAATCAAACTACGCATTTATATCTAATTTATGTAAATAACTGACCTGATACCTTTTTAAGGCAGGTTTCTCAAATACTGGAAGGATCTAAGGAGCGGCTTCAATCTTTGATATCTTCAGTTCCGTCTCGAACCGAATTAATGAACCTTTTTCAATAATCTTCCTCCGGCGAATAAACTTCCACTAGTTAAACTAATCTCTCAGAATCACCTTCTTAATCAACCTCGTAGTTATCCTCTCAACCTCTTCATTTCATTTCTCCCTTTTATATCTTTTTCGAACTCGCTAAACCCGAAACTATCTTGTTTGCATAAGTCACACCTTTGGCTCTCGGCGGGGATTGGTTAAAATAAATACAATCTTTAAGGATTTGAGAGAAGGTTAGTGAAACGCGTAAGCACCCGTCACAACCCCCCTCCGAGAAAAAAAGCGTGACTTATTGAAGGTCTAAACGACCTGCAAGAACTCGCTTAATTTACCTAACATCTGAAAAACACTGAACCTGCACAAAATTTTAACTACTCTAGAATGCTTAAAAATACTGAACTTGTAGAAAGTTAACTCACGAACTTTAGAATGCCTGAAATATTGAACTTGCAGAAAATTTTAACTCTCTAAGTTAGAAACTTTAATTAAACTAGCACACAGAAATGACTACTCAAAGGGGTACTCCACTCTAATTTATTGAACTTTTACAAACATACAATCCCTACAGTGCATCCCATTCGGGCGCAGATCAGGGGAAAACCTTTCCAGGAAAAAAACCCTGATCATGCACTTTACTTAAGTGCTAATAAATCTAAAATTTTACATTAATATCTTCTCACGACATCAAAGTTTTCATCGCATCACTATGTTCAGGGACTGCTGCCCTGAAAGGAAACCTTGTCAATTTTTTCTAAAACATGACATTAAATGCGCAGAACTTTTATACAACTTCTTATTGACATAAAATATGGCATACATTATATTATATATATATATATATAGTTTCATAACAAATTAACCTTCATCTGGTTTCATTTTCAAAATTCCCAATCAATCGCGCTGCGCTGTTAATGTTTTTTGTTAGTATTCCTAATTACGCCGCGCCCAGAAACCAGACACTACTTATACATCTTAATAATTACACACAAAAATATATACATTTTTTACATAGAATATATTACAACAAACAATACAAGTAATCTCACATATAAAGCCTCGTTTTTAATGTGTAGCAAAACAATTGCAATTCAACAAATGTTTTTCCACAATTTGGAAAAAAATTAAATACAAAAGTCTTTTCAACCGATATGAAAATGCACCAACTCAGTGACACTTTTGTACGTTAATTTTACAAAAACAATTAGACTAGCCCACATGGAAAATACTCCGAAATGTCTGTCAGAGGAAAAATAAACAAATTAGAATTATACAACCTGGCTAGTCTTTAGATCCAATCTGCATAGGCTTTGTCTCTAACCATGGCCTCTGTGCTGGATGACTTGTCCTAGGGTTGTCCTCTCTGCGCTCCCACCTTCTGGGTCTCCTCTTCCATCGAGTCCGTTGAAGTTGATATGCTCCTGCTGAGGCGTTGTTTTCATTTGTGAGAACTGGAACTTGGCTGTTGTCCACTCGACGTCGGCTCCGAAGATTGTATGGACAGCTCCTTTCCTGATTAGGTCTGTTGTACTTGAATCTGTGGGATGGTCCTGGAACTGCTCTTTCAGAACTATTTTCTTCCACCTTTCTATACCGCTTTCTGGAGGGCGAGACGGCATTGACGAGGAAATCTTTCTCTTGTCTCGGGATACTGGGCCTCTAGTCTCTTCTTCTTTTGAATATTATCTCTCCAAGAGTCTGGTCTTCCTCTTTTCTCTCTTTCAGTCCAATAGGGTTTTTTTTCCTGAAATTATACATGTCACCCCCCGAAGAAACAGCAGATTCCGTCCGTCCACGTTTTTTTCTTACCTCCACTCCATCGCGTCTATTCGCAACTATATCTCTACTACCATTTAACTTTCCTGATTTCGATCCTCTACGACAACCCCATCATTCTCCGATTGCACCAATCTCGACTGCCCATCATCCGACCTGACTGATGCCACTGCACCATGATCATTACTATTGTCACTTTCCGACTCGGCAACACTGTCTTCTCTTTGATGGTAAATTCTCACCTGGTCCACATTAACCGTTATTCTTTTACCAAATTTTAATATTACTAAATTATTATTATTATTTACACTCAGAACTTTATATGGCCCTCAAACTTTGGCATAAATTTACCTACTACTTTCTTACTTGTCGAACTTAACGGGTGAGTTTGAACTAATACTAGATCATCAACTTTCACATTATTTTCACGCCTCTTTTTATTATAATATTTCGCCCACTTCTCTTGCTGGCGCTTTGTATGAATTCTAGCCTCCTCAAACAACCTTTCTATGTTCCCACAAACTAAATCTGATCCATCAGTTACCATAACTAAATTCTGAAAAGGGGTGATTAAATTTGACCTAAAAATAATTCCGCCGGTGTTTTACCCGTTGTCTCATGTACTGCTGTCCTAATAGCATAACCGAACTCTTGCAGAAATTGATCCCAGTTAGTGTGATTATCCGCGACAAAACTCGAAATCATTTTTAAAAGAGTGCGATTAACTCTTTCTGTTTGATTAGCTTGTGGACGATATACCACAGTTTTAACGTGTTTTATGTTCAACCTGCGACATACTTGCTCAAAAACTTCGGATATCATTTGGGGGCCGTTGTCGGTGACTAACTTAACAGGAGATCCATAACGCGAAATATAATTCTCAAAAAATGCATTGGCAATTGCTTTAGCCGAAGCTTTCCTTAAGGGAACTATTTCAACCCCTTTAGAAAAATTATCTGCAATTACTAAAATAAATTTATAGCGTTCTGGACTAGTTGCAGGGTATGGGCCTAACAAATCTAAAGATACGATTTCATTCGGAAAATTCGTTACTATCGGAATTAATTGACCAGCTGGTAATCCGTTTTTATAATTGACTTTTTGGCATTGGTCGCAGGTTGCTACATATTTATAAATGTATTTCTCATGTACGGGAAATAAAACGCGTCTTTTAATTTTAAGTAGGTTTTCTTTTTGCCTAAATGGCCTGCCATCGGCGAGTCATGGAATTCTCGCATAACATCTTTACGTAATGTTTTAGGTATAAATACCCTTAATTCACCTAGTGTGGTTGTATATTTTGCATAATATAGCAATCCGTCTATCAATTTAAAGTCGGGGACCAATTTCTACAGATTGATTCATTAATGGAACTATCGTCCGGATTTTCCAAAAACTTCACGATGTGACCTAGCTCCGGATCATTTCTCTGTTCCTCTCTCAACTGTTCTCTAGACGATAATACTAACGATCTAATCACCGCACAAGACACCTTTGGTTCTTCATTACTTTCTAACGGGTTCTAGACAACATATCAGCCACTAAATTTTGCGTACCTGGGTGATTTCCCATTCTACATTAAAATTCGCCAACTTTTGTTTTTGCCCTGTATTTAACGTAGTCTTTAATAAATCTATCCGTACCGGTTCGTCCGAAATTACCAATTTCTCAATTTGCGAATCCGGAATGATTAACGATTTTTTAACAAAATCAAAACTGATCCTTGCATGTGACATAAAATCAATACCTATGATGCATGGATCCTGCATCTCAGCAATCACATGAAATTTCCACAACTTCGAAAATTCTCTTATTTTAATTCTTAACTCAACTGTGCCTAAATTTCTGCATTGTGACCCTTGAGCTGTAACTACTTCAGCTAACGATTTTTTAATAGGACAGAAAGAAAAATATGATTGGTATGTTTTTTCTGAAATAAATGACTTTTCCGCACCTGTATCCCAGAGCGCTTTTAGAAATGTATCACGCAAAAGAATCGGCACATACGGAAGTTCAACTGGTGATAATCGTAATGAATTAAGTTTAATTCTAATAGGAGGATCTCTTTCAACACGATCTCTTAGAAAATTTAAATTGGCATTTCTCTGCCTTCCGCTGTTGCAATCAACACGCCTCCAATTCTGCTTTGCTGAATCATCATTAGGACCCTTCCTAACCACCATCCTACGGTTCTGATACGGTCTGTTCGCTGATTTGGCTGATTGTAGCGATTTCCTCCCTCGAATCCTTGATTTTGATAATTACGACGAGAAAAATTATTCGCACCCCTGCCTAGTCCTCTTTGATCATTTTGACTATTTCCGACCCCAGTATCTCTCCAATTTCTATTATTCCTTCTTTCCTCAGGATTCCTACTCATATCCCAACTTCGTCTAGCAAAATTATTACTCGAACCCTGGTTTTCCCTGCAGCTATGACGTTCCTCATACCGGTCTTAATTAAAACACTCGGGGTAGGGTTACACATTTTTCTTTTAGTCGCCAAACCTGAAAATGGTATATCGAATTAGTCGCCAAATCTGAAAATTGTATGTGCAATAAGTTGCCAAATCTGGAAGTGGTATAAGGAATTGTCGCCAAATCTGATTATCATGATTCCTGACGATCCTGAATAGGACAATTGAACAAAATTATGAAATTATTGTATTGTCATCGGTCCTTGACAAGTGTGCTAAATTTCGAATTAATCTGACATTTTTAAGTGGGTGAAAATCGAGTTCCAAGATTCCGTTACATGCAAGTGAAACTTATAAAAGTGTGTTAAAAATAGCCTTGTCTAAAAGAGGAAAATCTTCCTAATTGTATTTAGCCAATGGGTAGAATACAAGATGTAGTAACAGGGAAAGATGGAAAGGTACGAGTTGTTATAGTAAAAACCTCTCGAGGAATTTTCAAACGCAGCATATCTAATATATGTATTTTACCAATTCTCAATACTTGAAATGTATGATTTATTTAAAATGTATTGTTTGAAATGTCTATATGTCAACAATATTCTATGTAATGTATTTTTGCATCTGTATGTTTTATTAGTATTTTTTCTTGTATATTATAGTTTTTATAGAATTTATTATGATTATTGGAAATATTAATTATCTCTTGAAATCCGGAGGATTTCAAGGTCGGGCGGTGTTAATGCCCATGTAAACGTATACTTTGGCATGTTGGCGCCATAGCGTGGCGATGTTTAGAATGTTAAATTGTAAACAAATAAGGGTGACGCTTAGGGTTGCCGCAGCCATGTGTTTTGTATCAGTTCGAATGCTTGTGTAAAACTGTACTGTGCCTTCCAAAGACTTCATGTCGGAAGTCGCATGAATAAAAAGAAATTGATTTAAAAAAAAAAACCTTTGGATTTTTTTATAAAATAATAATCATTACAGTCCACTAAACAATAACCTAACAGTATGGAATGCGCGTTTGCTGCCGGGCTAAAACATTTTTGAGGTTACTGGGATGCCTGTGACAAGGAAAAATGAACTTTTTTTGCACCACAATTTAAATGATTCTCACTCACTTAAATTAAAAGCAACAAAAATAAAAAAATTTTCGTTGAATTATCTGTATATTTATGTACCTGTTAATGTAAAAAAAATTCATTTTAAAATACAAATAAATTTGTATGAGCAATAATTAATCAATAACTATTTTTTTTAATTTTCAAGTCATATTCTTACGTTTAGGTACACTTTGCATAAAATCCACTGCTTATATAGCTATAAAGTTTTACAGAGTTTTTGCAAACATAACAATCCATAAAATGAATGAAATGAAATTTAAAAAGTATACATTTATAAAAATTTACGTCTTTGCATGCAAATGTTCGCTTACGACTTAAAAATTTATCCATGATTTTGTTTTAATCTACTACTGAAAATACTTGATACCCTGAATTACAATTAACGCGCAAATTATAAAAAATTTTGTACAAGATAGTTCGGTAGCTACAGAAGTATCGACTAGACTAAGACTGATTGGAAATGTACAAGGTACAGCATTTTTACAAGTTATGTGCAGAAGTCCGAGATGTTGTCCAGACTCACGTAAACGTTCACGAGAATGCCAAATGTGATGGATATGATAGGGAGCAACATAGAACAGATTATTTTTCAAACAACATTTGTACTTTTAGAAATAGATGATGGAGGAATGAAATATCTCTCTTTAAAGAAATATCATTTCGCAATCTGTTCCAATTTAAAAATTTGAGAAAGGAAAAATAACAATTAATAAACTTATTGCTTGAAAGTAATTTGCTTAAAATACATATTACTAAAAAGTAACATATACAAAATTTAATACTTATCTTGTTAATTTGTACGGTTTATAATTAAGATCGTATTGTAGCTTTAGCACCAAAGTGCATTATCATTACACATTCAATACATTATTATTATACAAGGGGGTGATAAAAATTATGATGGAAAATTGGGTCGCCAATGGTCAAAGTTTGAGAAGCACTACTTTAAATAACATATTGTACACTAGATTAAAATCTTGGGACCAATTCTCGCAAACCGCCGCGTTTACTGAGCTATCATCGGGATTTTCTAAAGATCGGTAAATATGACCGAACTCAGGATTTTTCCTTTTTTCTTCAATAAGTTGCTCCCTAGACGACAACACTAACGATCGAATAACCGCACAAGATATCTTAGATCCATACTGCTCTAAGTTCCTGGTCGATGTTTCCATTCCACATTGAATTTTTCCAACTTAAACGCCCGCCGTAACATTCTGCTGGACAAATTTTTGCCATGCGTCAGCTTTGTCAGTGCTGCGTGGTATGTAATTACTTTAATCGGTGGTTGACCAAAGTAGGTTCTGAACTTATTTTAATGCCCAAAAGACCGCCAAACATTCCCTTTCTGCCATTGTGTAATTCCTCTCTGCACTGCTTAAGGTAGTTGGTACCCCTTATACCGACAATGTTAAATTGAGCATTTTTATGTACCTTTTTCTCAAAACTATTAAATGTGCAGACTTAAAATTTTGTCTGTATATTAATTAGACTTTTTTATTTATACTGAAATGAGTTTTTAAAATATAATGTTTAGTTTTTTTAAAAAAACATGCAACGTAAAAGTATCACTATGAATTTTTTGAAAAATGTCATTTTTTTCACGATAACTGACTTTTACAAAATTGTCATAGGAATATTAATAAACACTCACTTCAGTATATATAGTTACATATCAGTAATATTCAGTGAAGATTGCAAGTGCTTCCGTTGAATAGGTTCTGAGAAAAAGGAACACGCATTTTTAAAAACACCTTTTGGAGATGATTGCATTTTTATTATAAAATGTCACTTCATCAAAAAAATTATGAATTACAATCTGTATTTGCACTATTTTTTTAAATATTAGCTTATTCTCAATAACTTTTAAGACCTTTTACTTATTTCTTAGATTTCTCAGAAAATACATATATAGCATTTTTCACTTTTAATCTATCGAGATATTTTATAGCATTTGCATCATTTTTCTCAAATTATGCATCAATTTTTGAAGAATTTTCTGTTCTGATATATTATTGTCATCCAAGTTGACTATAAAGCATCATAAATACCATGTAAAAATGTGTCAATACATGAAAATATGGCTTTGGTTATACATCATTATACGACATTTCGAAAAGTTTCATTAGTGTTTTATAAATTCACATGTAAACACAATTTCTTAAAGTATCAGAATTAAAAGGATTCTTAAAATGTTACATAAACGGTATCCAAAACAACAACAAGAAAATTGATTTTATGTTTTTAAACATGGAATGTGTATTTTTTGGTATGTAACAAGTTTCGTGCAACGAAAAAGGGCATTGTATTTTGAGATTATATTTATGTACCTTTTACTAAGAAACTATTGAACACTAAAGCTTAAAAATTTGTGTGCATTAAATAAACATTTATCTGTATACAGAAGTGAAATTTCTTAAAAAGAATTGATCAGCCTGTTTAAAAATGGATTCTTGCAGAGTAGGAATAATGAATTTTATAAAAATTCTCTTTCTGTGTTACGACATCTGCTTTTTAGCTTAATGTCTGAGTAATATCTCAAAAATTTCACTTCAGTATACACAATAATATGAAATATAAAATAAAAATTTCCAGTTCATTCATACAATAGATTTATAGAAAAAAGAACACACAATTTAAAAAATATAATCTTTATAAGACAGTAGTACATGATTATATGACATTTCGAAAAGTTTCAATAGTGTTTTATATATTCACAAGTAAACACAATTTCTTAAAGTATCAGAATTAAAAAGTTTCCTTAAATATTACATAAAAGGTATCCAAAATAACTAGAAAACTGTTTTTATGTTTTTAAACATGAACTTTATGTATTTTTTATCTAACAAGCTTCATGCAACGCATTTTGATATATTTATGTACCTTTTACTAAGAAACTATTGAACATCAAAACTTAAAAATTTGTGTGTGCATTAAATAAACATTTATCTTTATACAGAAGTGAATTTTTTTTTTTAAATTGATCAGCCTATTTAAAAATATAATTTTTGTTGAGTGCAATAATGAATTTAATAAAAATTTCCTTTTCTGTGTTACGACATCTGGTTTTTAACTAAATGTCTGAGGGATATTTCAAAAATTTCACTTCAGTATATACAAGAATATATATACATGAAATAAAAAAAAATGTCCAGTTCCTACTATACAGTAGGTTTATAGAAAAAAGAACACACAATTTAAAAAATATAATTTATACAAAACAGTGCTTTTGTATAAAATTTTACCTCATCAAAAAGATCCTGCACTGTAGCCGGTTTTTACCTTACTTTTTCTTAATATTATCTTCTTTTTATTTTTTTTCCTTTTATCTCTTCTAATTTTCTTTGATCGTCCAGAAAAAGTATAGATTGTTTTCATTAATCTTTCCCTATCGAGAATTTTCATGGCACTTAGCGAATATTCTCCAGGTTCTACTCCCATTTTCTGAAGCTGTTTTAATTTGGATACATTATATATATATACCACCATTAAAGGAACAAACAGCATCATAAACACCAAGTGAAAGTGTTTCAATCTGTACAAATGTTGTTTTGGGAACACGTGACTAAATGACATTATGAAAACTTTCATTCGGGTTTTGTGATTTTCGATGCAAACATTTTTTCAACAAATCAGGATGGAAAAGATATCTAAATATAGGACGCATTGCTACTACAACACGGACCGGAAAACTATTTTTATGTTTGTAAGACTTACCCGATACTTCAGCCTTTTTATATCCACACCATGAATCTTCACCGGCAGGACAAAAACCACGTTTCTATGTGTCCATGTTTTACATATACAATATTTCGAAAGTATATCGACATCTATCACCTTACTTGTATCAATGCTGGTCACAGTAACTGCACCATTCAATGATGTGTAACCGCTCTTCTGCCATGTTACCGCAATATTATTATTACCTTTATTTTCACAAATAGTTTCCTTTGCAGCATTTTGAATGAAGTTCTCGTAAACAAGTTTTGCAGCGTTTAGGATTCACTTACCGTAAGGAGAAAACCTTGTAGGTGGTTGCGGAAGATTCATTATGCTGCAAAATATTCTCCTAGCTTCTGCACCTCTTTCAATGGAACGCATGCATATACAAACCTGGTATTTATTGTAGCAATTTGCGTTCATTCATGAAAATTTGAAGAAGAGAATTTTCCACGATAGGAAAGCACAATATATATTTCAATACAAACGTAATAGCCAGTCCAGACTTACCTTTTAAAACTTGCATATTCTAAACCACTATTACACATTTTACAGTGAACTTCATTCTTAAAAACAAATGCAAGAATATTCAAATTCATGATAGCATAATAATACCTACGCTTTCATCATTAGAAGAAAAACTCTCTTTTAAATTGGGAATTTTCTTTTCTTTTGCACATGACTCCTTTGAGTCATGTGCATGTCCAGCTTGAGGATTCACAATGCTATTATTTATGTTAGAAGAAAGGTTAGTTTGATTGAGAGTATTCCTACCTTCATAAAACATACCTTTCCGCTTAAAATAATTTTTTCTATCTAGGCATATTAAATAACTAAAAATTCAAAATTTTTAAAATTCTGAAATTTTAAATATATTGAAATTTTGAAAATGCTAACACGATAAACGTGTATGCGCTCCAAAATAAGTAAACAATCCTAACAGTTACGCTTGCAGTCATTCTACCGTTAATTGCGTATGAATAAATAAAACAGATAGTGGCTTTGGAAGAGCTTCTCATATTTAAAAAGTCAATGTTTACATTTCTATCTGTCAAAGGGCGCGGCTCATCAGCTGATTATTTTTTAAAAATCATTTTAACATGCTTCTAATTAATAAAATGGCAAGTATGTTACATCATTGGAAAGGTCCTGATTTGGGGATTTTAGAAATGTCAATAACTCAAAATCGATTTCCCGAAGGGTTTCACCCTACTGACTCATCTTAATGTCTGTTACGCGAATGCAATAGGTCTTTGTTGCTGCGTCACCACTGCACCAACACCTACAAAACTCATTCGTACATAACTCAAACTGGTTCTCAAAACCTGGTAGTTTCAATACTGGTGCGGAGCCTCCGCTCTGCTGCCTTCTTTATCGCCTCAAATGCTTCAGGTGCTTCCAGGGACTACACAAATTTAACCTTCTTTCTTTTGAATGCGCATAACGGCTCATACTTCTCTGCATAACCCCGAATAAATTTTTGGTACCAACCCGTCTTGCCAAGAAACCTTGCTTCCTCGCGTGCATTCCTTGGATGTTTCATCTCCGTGATCGCCTTCACCTTCGAGTCATCTGTTCAAACCACTTCTTGACTTATCACAAGCCCTAAATATTTCAACTTTTCGCACTCAAAGTAACGCTTTGCCTGGTTCTGTGTCAAAAGCTTCCCGTTCTGTTCTTAGCTTCCCTTAACAACGTAACAACTTCCCTTAAATGCTTCACATGTTGTGTAAGCAATGGTGAAGTAATAATAACGTCACCCATATAAACACAAACTTCCCAATTACTGGTTTAAGAATAATATCAGTCACCTCTTGAAAATAAGTCACCTTTTAAGGCGATATGGTACCGTCTTCACAATTTTTTTTATTTTTAATATTTGATATTTGGTTTTAATTGTATTTCAGAAAGTTAATATTTAATAATAATTCCATACAAAAAATTTTCAAATTGTTGCAAAATGTTTGTAAAATTTAAATTTTTTTAGTTTTTTTAAGCATTTTTTAAATCTCTAAGGCTTTTTTAAATATGTCTTTTCTTTCAATTTTTTTTTCTAAGTACCTTATAATATACTACATAAAACTGTTCATGGGTTTTTTTCTGCTGCTGCTCTTTAATTTTTTATTAATTTTTTTATAGTTTAAACTTCCAAAAATTCCCAAAAAAGCATTACTTTTGATTTTGAAATTTTTTAGAAAAAGTACTAAACATATTAGAGCTAATTCCAAGCACAGTTTTACAAAACATACATTTCAGAACATGTATAAAACATTTCAAACCCATACTTCAATTATCAAAAAAGCCTTAGGGTTTTGAATAACAGTATATGCACAAAAATTCAACATGGAGAAAAATGAGTTTGAAGTTTTCATTCCATGAATAGCGTGATATAATATTTATCGAATAGTCTGAAACTTTTATGAAATGCTAATTAGCTTATTTAAAACTGCTTACCATAAAAAATTGCACAAATGTAGAACAATTAAACAGTATACTGCCATCATGAATTCATAAAAAAAAACGAATGAAAGATCAAAATTTCATAAAACTTCATCTTAATAATTATAATAAAAAATAAATACACTTCAGAGCTAATGCACAACATGTACAAAAGATGTTTTTGCCTTTATTTTTTATTTCCATGATTTTAAAAGCCTTCGCATGTTAAATATTGTACACGAAGGAAAGCAAAATCAAATAACAATTTATAGGTAAAATGCATCCAAATCTAAGAACTGTATATGTGCATTTGCTTAAATAAATATCTTAAAATATTTTAATAATAAAATTTTTGAATCTCGCACATATGGGATATATATATATCACCAAAAACAAATATATAAAAATGGGAGAGTTTTTCTATTCTTTGCGAATTAGATTTTTAATTATCTGAGTTATCAAAATGAGATTTAGTATTTGTACTTTGGGAGAATACGTTTTGAAGTTTTAATTTCATTCATAATATCATAAAAAGCACGCACAACTTTTAAATCTTGACCAAATCCATTTGATCTTCCAGTAAATAATTCACAAACTAGAATTTTTGCATGAATTGCACAATTCTTTCTTAGAATGATTTATTACTGCATATATAATGTCAATCTCATTGATGCGCATTAGAAAAATAATTAATTCATTTTTTATCAGGCTCTTTTCTAGTAGATAATCTGAAATGTAGGCATGGTAGTTGCAGTTTAGCGTCAAACATTGCTCCATTACTTAATGAAATAAAGCTTTGAAATTTTGCAGGTATATTTATAAAGATTCGGGGTATCAAAAATAAGCCAATAAAATTTTTTTCGACAGTTTAATGATTTTTAGGTTACCATATCGCCTTAAATACATACGTACCACTTCTCGTGACAAATGCGGTTTTCGGAATACTCTTGAGATTAACCGCTAATTGAAAATAAACCAACCTAAGATCCAGCGAGAACATTTTTTTTATTTGATTATGAGGTACATTCGTAATTAAATTATCTATGAGTGGTGAGTGAGTGAATGTTAACATCGCACTGCTCAACTACACGAGGGCTTTTGGTGACTGACCGCGTAATTTTGAACCATGGTCAAGTGACGAGGATGGCGCCTGAGCTGTCACCCCCTCTCCTAACTACCACACCACACCAAGGGTGGACGTTTGAGCTCCTGACAGATTTTACGTGCACCCTACACGGCGGGTCTCTAGTGGAGCTGGGCTCGAACTCATGACACGCCAGCCACGATCTGATACTTTGACCACTAGGCTACCGTGGCCCCTCTATGAGTGGTAGTGGATATCAAGGTTTTAACATTAGATAACCTATCGCAAAACGATAGGCCTCAGGGGATTCTGGAGGCAAACCATTATTTTTACGGCTCGACACTACAGGTGATGTATAGGGTGACTGGATAGATGTAATCGTACCTTCTTCCAGCATCTTGTTGACATGATAGTCAATTATTTTCTGTTTGATCCTATTGTACTTATACGGCCTCGACACCACTTGTGGATTGTCACCCGTATCTATTTCAAGATACCAAACATGGGGGAGCCACGGCTTATCTGAAAATATTCCCCTAAAGACTCCTGAATAATGCCTGAAACTATTGCTTTTCATTTTCACCCAACTTCTTGTGAGAGAGATCTATCTCTACTGCCCCTCTATTTGTGGTAACACTTTAATCTCCGAATCCGAAATCCAACGATTTTTTAAATCAAAATCTAAAGATATATTTTGTTGCCTTTATAAAATCAACACCCCCAAAATGCATTGGTACTGCATTCCCTTAATAACATGGAAATTCCTCTGTTTCGTAAATTCCCGAATTCTGACCTGCAACTCAACGATCTCCAAATTCCCATTTTTTCTCACCCTGTGCTGTAATCCCCTCTGTATACGACTTTCTCTTCGTTCTGAATAAAAATTATTATTTGAATACTTTGGTGGAAGTAAAAGATTTTTCGGCCCCTGTATCCCACAATGCCTTGATAAAGGTTTCGTGCTGCAGTATGGGCACATACGGTAGGTCCAACGGACTTAACCGTAAAGGTCCAATTTGTATTTGAGATTTTTTTCTTAAATTGCGATCGATTACCTCCCTCACATCGATCGGTCAAAAGTTCGGTCATCTATCATTTCGAATCCACTGATTCCCATTTCCTCTATTAACATAATCATTTCGAACCATCCATCGGATCCACGATCACCTCGATCATTTCGGATCTTGCTATCCTCAGACCCTCGATTACCTTCACCCCTGCGTTGCTTGAGACCATTCGAATTCCCGTTTACACCCCTTGCATCCACTTGTTGATGTACAACACCCCTATCACATCAGTTTCCATCTGTACGCGTGTCGAGCAACCTTTTTCTCGAATCCCATCCTTGTCTTCCAGCATTAGTACTCGGACCATAGGTTCCAGATCACCGTGCCTTTCCTCACACTTTCTCTACTAACTGTAAAAGCTGATCCTTCCTTGTGGGGCTTCAAACTTCTACATAATCAATCACCTGTGGGGAGAATCGCATTACTATATGATTTATCAAGCCTTCCTCACAGTCATTCTCAAATTCAGTTGTTTTTGTAACTTTAACAATTTATATACAAAATCTGACGGTGCCTGACCCCTAACTTGGTTTCATCCAAACAACTACGTCTCGGGTTCCGATCTATTTGTGACCACTGGAAAATTATTAATAAACACCTCCTTCAAAAGCGTAAAGTCCGTCTCTGCCCCAGTCATAACCAATTATCTCGAACCAATATTTCGCTTTCTCTATGAGATGATCTTTTTGCTAAGCCCAAGCCAAATTTGTGGGTATCCCGTAATATTTTATATTATTAGTAATTCCCTCTATGAATTCCCCAAAACATTTTCTTCACCGGAAAGAAGTAGCGATGGTTTCTATATAACAACCAGTAACAGCCTCCACACTGAAGTGATTACTTTGGTCTAGTTGTATGTTACGTGCTTGCGGAACCGAAGGTCGAGAGTTCTGTCCCAACGGATACGCGCAACTTCAAGATTAAACAAGAACATAGTCCATTTCTTGAAAAACTAAAAGTAACTATATCATAACTAGCACTAACATTTTTAAAATTGGAGCTTTAGTTAAACAAATTCTGAGGATTTTCAAAAGACAATTCTTGCTTCTTTTCTCAATTGAATTGTACATTTTCGCGAATGGTCTCTTTTAACGTGTAGTATTTTTAGATATACTGGGAATATATTTTGAAAGAAAATTTTAATCACATGTCCAACAGAATTTTAACTTTAGATATTTATTTTGGTTTTGGCCTCTGCGTTAGGCATCTGGTATTTTAAGATCATATGTTGATTTAAGAGTGAGAAGGGTCATTTCAAATGTGAAAGGATGGCACAATAATAACTGGTGTAACTAGAAGAATTTTGAATGAAGGCACGTACACGTGCATACTTTGAGGTGTGCGTGTATCGGATATTAATTTGTGAGATAGAGTTCCATGCCTGTTGCACTTTCTCGGTCAAAACAGAGACGATTAATGCTAGTTGTGGATGAAACTGGAATTGTCGTCAAATGATGCCCAATACGTGGTTGATTGGAGAAAGATCTGGTGGTTTAGCAGGTCCAAGCAACACGTCGATTCTTTATAGAGCCTGTTGGGTTACAACAGCAGTGTATGAATGCGCGCATTATCCTGTTAAAAAGCACCACCTTGAATGCTGTTCATAAATGGCAACACAATGCGCATAAATGGCAGTACAACTGACATACAAATTTGAAATCAGTCTGGGTGGTATAACCACGAAGGTATTAATGCTATTATAGAAAATTGTTTCCTTGACTATAACTCCGGATGTAGGTCCAGAATGTCTAGGCCATCTACAGGTTGATTGCAGGTGCTCATCTAACCTCCTTCTAAACAACGCATGACCCTCACTGACTCCTGGGCAGAGTCGGCTTTAAGGTATCTGTACACCTTCGAAGAAAAGTTTTTGAAAAACTGTAATATATGCTAGTAAAATATTTTTTACTGATGAAACATAACTTAAAACTATGAAAGATACATTTAATATTTTACTTATAGCACAAAAAAAAATTTAGAGAGAAAAACATAGTGAAAATTGTAATTAAATTCATTGTTAGAATAACGCACATAACTCAAATGAAAACAAAAATATCCCCTTTCTGTAAATTTGTCATCATAACATTTTTTAGGGCTGGTACTATTTTCCTAATGATAATCAAATTATCACAATTTTTATTAAGGTTCGAGTAAAAGAACATTGAAAAATAACTAAAAAATTATTATGAGACATAATATACACCTTAGTTACTAAAAACATATCAACTCTCTAATCATGGAAATGGCAGGGGTTCTTTAAATTTATAAAATAAATGTACTCGTAAAATTTAAACTAATTTGGTTCACAACTTTTTCTGATAAGTACGTTGTCAGATGCCGATACGTTAAAAAAATGCATTTTGAGATAAATCAGAAATAAACTTTAAACTGCAATTTTTAATATTCAACACAATTAGATATACTTAAAATTCCCCTGATTTTTTAATGACACCCTCTCTTTACTCGCTAAAATATTTATTTTTTTTCCTGGTTGCTTTTAAAATTTTTCTACGCTGCTTTACATTTGGTGTTGAATGACGTTCTGCATCGTTAATTCTATTAACGTCAAGAGGTTTATATGATTTTAAAGTAAAGTAACCAGTTTTGTTAAAATGTCAACACAACCCTTGTACCCATCATTAAATTGTATAACAGCATCCAATGCACCAGATTTTAAAGTTTTGAGGCACACGAAAACTTCTTTCGGTACTCTCTGCCATATAATGCCATTACATTACTCATAAGCGTTTTGCCATGCAGGCCTTTAGTAAGCAGTTGTTTGGTACATAATTCTAAAATATGTAGGCTTAAGCATGTTTAATACTTCATTAGATAAACCTTTATAGTTTTCTTTTGACTTTTGGCCACAAGATAGTGCTCGCTGGTAGTATCACCAACTATCTTTTCCGATGGGACACTGTCCATGCATGGGTTTCTTGACACTTAATGAGCAATAAAACAGGGCCGCAATAACATTTTGTTGAAGAACGGAGAGGTTTCCAACATTCCTACGAACAGCAATCCCATGATAGTTTTACAATCGGTCAATAAAAAAATCGATGAGTTTGCCTTTACCAGACATATTTTTATTTTTCGACTTAAGTTGCGCAATCTCGCACCTACTCTCTTTTGAACATGACTGATGCATTCATATTTTGTGACGCTATCTTTCCCATAAGTATATTTGACACTGATAAATCTAATGATTCACATTTATTTTTGTTCGTGTTCTTTATTATACATGTTTCTGATTTACATGTTTTTGTTGAAAATTCTTATTTGGATATTTTCTTTGGGTGCTCATGTATTATCACAACCTACTGGCAACATTATATGAAACGAAGCACCTGGTTGCCAATTAAAAACATATAACGCATAGGAAATCGGGGATGCCAACTTGGATAGTAAAAATAGAGTTGGCGATTGCTTCAATATAATACGCAAGTACCGTTTCTTCTATTTGTTTGAATTTTTGTGTATTATTATTTAGTTTTGTAACCCTCGTAGAATACTTTGTGGTGCACCAGTCTTTCTAACCTGACTGAGCGATAGCAACATAAATTATAAGTTATAAATATAAATTAAATCTTAAAAAAGATATCAAAAATAAAATAGGCTTAATATTTTGATTAAATCAATATAAACAGTTTCATACGAGCACAAAATATATATTAAAAAAATCTTTATTTCATATTTCAGAGAAACATCAAACAAAATTTTTAAAATTGTCAAAAACAGATAAAAAAAAACGTTTTTAAGAACAATCTCGTCCATTAATTTCACAAAATTAAGACATCACGAAGTGCAAAAATCTATGTTGGCGAGCCTTTCATAAAAAAAACATAAGTACTATAATATAAAAATGCAAACAAAAATTATACATTTAATTAAAAAAAAGAAAAACTGGAGAGAAAGATAAAATAGGCGCTACTAATATTTATAATATTAATTTCATTCTATCTAAAGCAGATAACGAAAACAGAAATACAATATTAACGATTATTGCAGTAAGAAGAACTGAACTACTCTAATCAGGGCGAAGTTTTGATTTTTAGAAATATTATAAAGAAATAAATATGTTGGGGGTGGGAATCGAATGGTTTCATTATTTTCTACTGCGTGGCATTCTGAATTACATTTGTAGATGGCTTAGTACAGGGGTGGGCAGACTTTTCCGCGTTACGGGCTACTTCTAATTTTTTTCAAGGTGTTGCGGTCCACCCAGTGGCGTAGGTGCAGAGAGCTAAAAGAAAGTATGCTATGCAGTCGAACTAGGAGTCCATTTTACGAATTTCTCTACTTAGCGAACTATTTCGCGGAACCAAGAACATTTTACAATTGTCATCGTAAAATAGCTTCTAAATAGCAAAGAGCATTTTCTATTCAACGAAATTTCCTCTTATAATAATTTTTTTTCCCTCTGCATTTTTTAATATACCGTATTTACTCGAATCTAAGCCATACTTCTTTACCAATGTTAATTCTACTGAAAATCGGGCGGGGCTTAGAATCAAAGAGAAAAATGTGTTGGATGGGGTATTTAGAGCAATTAGAGCTTCATGCATGTATTTGAAAATTTTAATACATAAAATAATTAATTATTCCCTTTTTTTAATTTTCCTTTTAAATTTATTTTAATTTCGTAAAATTGGATATCGCTAAATTAATTTTAGACTATTTTTCAGTTTTCACAAAATCTTGTTGAGAATTTGGAAGCGCTGCTTCGAATCGATGGCGGCTTAGATTCGAATGAATACGGTATTTCCAGACCTTCGTGTGATGGAACGATTATTAGGTCTTAGTGAAAGCGGTCACTCCAAAATGTCTTGGCGGTCCATCGATGGATCACGATCAACTTAATGCCCACCCCGGGTTTAGTACAAACAGCTACAAGGTTGTCTTCGCATTGCCATGTGCTAGAAGTTTGAAAAAAAGCGAGTCTGTTATTATTTATAAATCAGAAAGGTATACATGTGTGATGTGGTATATCATATGATATGTGTATTGACATTTAGTTAGAGTTTGAATTAATTCATTATTCATCGGAAATCTAAGAAGTTATTGATGAATACTGCCGTTCTTTTAAAAGTTTCTGGGTGGAATAACTCATCTTTGAGATTCACAGTCACATTACCTTGCTCAAAAACTTTAAAACTATTTTAACACTTTGTTCTTTTACATTTGTTGGTTTTATTACTTGTAAACATTATTTAGGAGGTACACACGCTGGCGAATGAAATAGTTATATATTTTATCGGTCCACCTTTTGCAACGATATTGCTCTGATTCTGTGTAAGTAAATATTAACGTCGAACTGTTCAGCTACACGAGGGCTTTTTGTGACGGACCTCGTAATTTTGAACCATGGTCAAGTGACGAGGACGACACCTGATCTCTGGCACCCCCTCTCCTAATTACCACACCACACCGACGGGAGGACGTTTGAGCTCTCGACAGATTTAACATGCATCGCTTCCCTACACAGCGGGTCTTAAGTGGTACTGGCCTCAATCTCAAGGCATGCCAGCCACAATCCGATACTTTAACCACTAGGATTTCTCTAATCATCGAATTCTCATGCATTTACCTAAAGAGAATAACATACATTGGTTATGCAGTTTTTTAGATTTTGTAAATTAGATGGAAGAGGAGAGTGCTGTCAGGTGTTTCTTTCCACCGCTCCCACACATTTTTTATGGGATTAAGATCCGGGATATGCAGTCGCTCCAGGGAAGAGGTTGAAAATCAAACTGGTGTTCAGCGATCCAATTTTGAACACTTTTGGCGCGATGTATAGTGGCATTATCGTTTATGAAGTATCCATCATCATCAGAATAAAGCTGCAATATTACGTGTGCCCTAGATCTATTAGTATATCTAGGTATCTCATGGATGTTTCTTCACACTCGAAAAACACCAGGGCATCACTTCCATGCCAGCAGATCAAGCCTCCCATCATGATACTCTCCCCAGATCGTTGCAAAATGCGAGTAAGGCAAGATGGATTCATGGTTTCGTGGGATTCTCGCTAGGGATTGCAATATCGGACCAAAAGCGCAATACCCGTAGTAGAAATTTCAGAAAATGAAAGAAAACCCACACACACAGGTGTTTCTTTGCCTTATTTGCCAGTTTTATTAGAAAGTGTAAATATCACAAAAGTAATTTATAACTTATAAATTATAACAGTATGTAAGAATCATGGAAAAACGGAACATCTTATATATTTAAATCACTCAAAAAAGTGTAAAAATCACTATTCAAATGTTTGACATGGGATCTTAAGAAACATAATGCACACGTCAATTGTACTGTATGCTTTGAAAATACAATGTGAATAACAAACTCAACAATTTAAAAATATCGAAATATTACTGACTTTCATCACAACTACAACCTTGTTTTCACAGATACGAATACCAGAATACGAAGCGTGCGCGTGTGCAGTATCACTCTGAGCTGTAGTTTTGGCCCGTGTAATTGGATGATTCACATATTTTGTCACTTCTCTCGATTGTACAATGGAACTTTATAATCACAGTCTAATTAATTTCACCCGTTAGGGAGACACAGAAACAAAAACGTATACTATTTTGCTACGTTGACGGTCACATTTAGTTAGTGGACATTTAGTTGAGACAATTTTAAAAAATTTATAACGAATACTGAAAAAATGGTATATAAACTTATGAATACCGGTATTACAAAACTGAACAAATGAATAAAAATACCGTTATTCGGTATCCCGGTATAACTGTATTGCAATCCCTAGTTCTCGCCTAATACGTCGTCTTCCATCAGTGAAAAAAAAGATGTAGCGGGATTCATACTCCACCATTACCCATTTTCTCAATCCTCAGAAGTTCAGTGCCTTCTTTTCCGAGATGATTACCAACGAAGTTTTACATTTCGGGCAGAAATAAGTGGTTTTCTAAAACTATGCTGACTATGCATTCATATCCTCTGCAATTGTCTACGCATGGTTCAAGCTGAAATCTGTTGGGAATCTGTTCTACTGTACAGTTTGCCGGATACGAAGTCGATCACTCTCTTGGGAAACTGTGCTCGAACCTTAGCTACGTCTTCTGGAGAAGGACTGTGGTTTCTGGTACCAACTTTTGATTTATGTTAGTAATTAAGCTCACTGCTCCTTTCGCTTAAATATCTCCTTGACAGTAATTTGAAAGCCAAATAAAGGTGTTCATTGTATTAAAATGTCTTTTGATTCATTGCATCCAAATTCACCAACGACCGCAGAGGCCCGATGTAACGAGTCTATTCGTGAGCCTCCTACTGATCCTCTTGGAGAAAAACTATGTCTTTAAATATTGTTATATTGAAAACTTACCCCTGAAGAAGATGTGGTTTATAAAAATCAGGATTTACGTTTAAGGTAGTCGGTACTCCCTATACCGCTAATGTTAAATGAGCTATTTTATGTACCTTTTTCTCAGAAACTGTTCAATATAAAAACTTAAAATTTTGTCTGTATATTAATTATACTTTTATATTTATACTGAAGTGAGAGTTTTTAAATATATTGTTAAGTTTTTTCAAAATCATTCAACGTAAAAGTATCACTGTGATTTTTTTGAAAATTGTCATTTTTTTTCACGATAACTGACTTTTACAAAAATATTTTAAGAATTTTAAAAACACTTCACTTCAGTATATATATAGTTACATATCAGTTATGTTCACTGAAATTTACATGAGGATCCTATCAGTTAATTCTGAGAAAAAGGAACAAGCAGTTGGAAATTTATGATTTTGAGATAAATGCATTTTTAATATGAAATGTCATTTCATCACAAAAATTATGAATTACAACATGTATTTGTACCCTTTTATTTCACATTATCTTATCCTACATTTATTGTAAGAATTTTTTGTTTCCTATTTTACTTAAATTGCCCAGAAAATACATACATAGCATTTTTCAGTTTTCGTTTAACGAGATGTTTTTAATAATTACATTAATTTTCTCAAAATCTGTATCAATTTTTGAAGAAGTTTTATCTGTGATGTATTACAAACATCAAAGTTGAGAATTAAACATCATGAATGTCTTGTAATAATGTATTGATATGTGAAAGTAAGGATTTGGGAATATGTGATTATGCGACATTTCGAAAGTTTTCATTAAAGTTTTGTATATTTACACTCATGTCCATAAATTAAGGATATTGAAGTTCAGGCAAAGAAAGAGACAGAAGCAAAACAAATTTGACTTATTTGCAAAGTCTTTTATTAAACAAAAGGTACAGAGCAAAAAAGATGCTATATGTTTGACATAATTAATAAAAATTGCGATATTTACTCCCTGGAGCAAATTTCAAAAAAGAACCTATTTACAAAAAACAGTATAACATTGGGTGGCTGAGTACTATTCTGGACTCCGCTCACTCCACTCGACGCGTCTCTAAGTGTGGGAGGATATCATCACCAACAAAAGCCGTAATAACAATTATATTTATTCAGGACTGACACACACTTAAACAATCACAAGTTTAATTATAAGTAGAAACCTAGGAGTGGTAATTCCCTAATACGTCGATTAATCCTAATACTCAATTCTAATATTCAATCCTAAGTGAATCCGTCTATCAGAATGGACAAGGACATGAACACTTGCAAACCTCAGGTCGGTACTGAATCTATTATCTTCAATGGTCACTCTAACAATTTACTCTTATAATTTATATCTATTAAACGTGCGCTGAGTTCGTGAAGTGACTCTCCGGCGATACTTACGTGACCACTTGGCAACTCCTTCTCTCTAGGACTTTATATATCTATGTATAGACTTTATATAGTCGAACTAATTAACATATAACTATCTCGTGTTTTTCCTGAAAAGGCTGTGAAATAGTATAAATGCTAGCCCCAAAGTTACCCAAGAGAATTATTACTGAAATCTCGCGAATAGCCCCGTCACAACATGGTTAATATAATGGTTAATACGGAATATGTCTCCCTGACGATGCAATACAGGCCTTACAACGCCTACGCATGCTAAGTATCAAATTATCAATCTGATCTTGGGAAATATTACACCTCTCATCAAGCAATGCCCTTCGAAGTTCCGGTAGACAGGTGAGAGGGGGTTGATGGGCTGCAATTCGTCGGCCAAGCATATCCCACACATGCTCTATTGGATTCAAGTCCGATGAGTATGCTGGCCAATCTATACGGGTGATATCCCCCGATTGAAGGCATTCGTCTACAATGTTTGCACGGTGAGAACGGGCGTTGTCATCCATAAACAGAAATTCAGCACCCATGGCACCCCGAAACAAACGTACATGTTGTTCCAGAATGACATCCCGATATATGTGGCCTGTCATCGTTACACTCTGAACACATGCAGGTCATTTCTGGAACCAAGAATAATTCCTCCCCAAACGAGCCATCCTGCACCACCGTAACGGTATCATTCAATGGTGTTCTCTTGGTGGTAACGGGTAC
Organism: Trichonephila clavata; assembly: GCA_019973975.1. Taxonomy (NCBI): domain Eukaryota; kingdom Metazoa; phylum Arthropoda; class Arachnida; order Araneae; family Nephilidae; genus Trichonephila; species Trichonephila clavata. The sequence goes on from BMAO01002082.1 coordinate 92,330, forward strand.
CTGGCGCTCTCCATATGAAAGTCCGGCGAGAATCAGACTGCAAACTAAAACTGGACAGGTCGGAAAACATCACACAAGACCACTGTTGTGGTGTCCATAATGCATACTCTCTACTCCAGGTTAATCGCAGGCGACAGTGAGTTGCGGTAAGGGGAACACATCTGACAGGCCTAAGAGCATATAGACCAATGTACCCTAAGCGCCTGTACACGGTCTGCCTTTAAACTGTCGTACCGGTAGCTGAAGAGAGCTGACGAGACATGTCTGATGCTGTACTCCGTCTGTTTCTCTTGGCCGTAACTGCCAAATACCGGTCCTCATTCGGCGTTGTAACTTGGGGGCGACCTGTGTTGTAACATCTACTCACATTACCATCATCTTGGAATCATTGCCAAAGCCTGAAGATGACACTCTGGGTGATTCCAAGTTCCTCGGATACTTCCAGATGGGTACGTCCACATTCCAGTCGTCCTATAATTCTACCACGTAAAAAATCATCCAAATGCTTCCTTTGTGCCATAACTATGCGGTTATTGCACTGAAAGGCTTTTAAAGCGCTTTTGAACAATTTTACTTCTTTGCCACCATTCCTTATATACCCCTCTCTTACACTCTCGTCATTGTGACGTACTATCCGCGCCATCTGGTGGTTTCCTGTAATTTGCATATTCTTCTTCAAGATGTGTGTTATAATTCTACAGGTGAAATTTTTATTTTAGAGTTCAATTTCTGTGTGATTCTGAATTATTCTTAATTTATGGACATGAGTGTACAGGCAAACAGTAATACTAAAAGTATCAGATCTCAAAAGTTTTTCTAAATTTGGTCAAATGTTTTCTGAAACAGTCAAAATAATACCGTTTTTATGCTTTTAAATGTGAAATTTATGTATTTTTATGTATACAACAAGCTTTACATGCAATGACAAAAAAAGAAAAAATTCCATAACAGACCTTTTATGGAGCAACCTTTTATTTTTAACATACCTTTTATGGAGCAACTTTTTGAAAACAAAAGCTTAAAAACTTGTCTGTGAAATAAATAAACATTTATATTTATACTGAAATGAAATCATTCAAATATACTTTTTAGCTTTTTCAAAAAATACTTTTACGTAGCAACACTGCAAATTTTTTAAAATTTGTCATTTTTTTGTCACATTATCTGGTCTATAATCAAATATTTAGAGAATATTTTCAAAATCTCACTTCAGTATATTTAGTTACATATCAGTAATGTGCAGTGAAAGTTGCAGGTGTATTTATTCAGTAAATTCTGAGAAAAAAGAACATGTAGTTTTAAAAAGAACATTGAGGAAATTGCATTTTTACCATAATATGTCACTTCATCACAAAAATTATGAATTACAACATGTATTTGTCCCATTTTATTAAAATTCAGCATCTTTTCAATGTATTTTCAATAAAATAGGAAACAAAAAAGTCTTAAATATCTCAGAAAATAATACATAGCATTTTTCAGATTTTATCTAACGAGAAATTTTCTCAAATTCTGTATCAATCTGGGAAATTTTTAGCTTTCATACAAAACAAATATCAAAGTCAACAATGAAGTATTATAAATATAATATATAAAAATATATCAATATATTGAGTTGTTCGGAAAGTAATTTCGTTTTTTCCCGACAGAGGATTTAATTGTATATTTTTGCACCCAACTTCACATTTAAGCCGTATAATTTTTATGTGCTTAGAGAGCTCATATAGCAAGGCTTGTGTGTGAAAAATTCCAATTAATTCTACGCAGTAGTTTTTGGTTGGTGCCCTTTTAAATATGGAGAGCGTTAAGCAGAATTTTCGACATATCTTACTGTTTTAATACAGAAAGGGTAAAAATGCTTTTCAAGCCAGAAAGAAATTGACCGATGTGTATGGAGAAGGTGTGTTGACAGTACGCCAGTGACAGAACTGGTTCGTTAAATTTCGATCCGGCAATTTTGATGTCGAAGATGCACCACGTTCGGGAAGGCCGGTTGAACCTGATAAAGACGCGATAAAGGCATAGTTGATGCGAACCGGCGAATAACAACACGTGAGATCGGATTGAAGTTAAATTGATCAAATTCAACAGTTTATGACCACTTGAAAGGCCTAGTACTATCTTCGAAGCTCGATGTATGGGTTCCCCATGTTCTCACAGAGAGAAATCTGTGTCGCCGCATTGACGTCTGCTATTCGCTTCTCAAACATCACGAAAATGATCCGTTTTTGAAGCGCATCATCACTGGGGACGAAAAATGGGTTGTATACAACAACGTCAAACGCAAGAGGTCATGGAGCAAAAAAGATGAACCGGCTCAAACCATTTCCAAAGCCGATATTCACCAAAAAAAAGGTGATTCTGTCTGTTTGGTGGGATTAATTCGGAAGTCTACTGTCATCAGCTGGACAAACTGAATGATGCACTTCAACAGAAAAGGCCAGAACTAATCAACAGGAAAGGTGTAGTGTTTCACCAAGAACGCGAGACCTCACACAAGTTTGGTCACTCGCCAAAAGCTTTTACAGCTTGAATGGGATACAATGCCACACCCACCATATTCTCCAGACCTAGCACCATCGGATTATTATTTGTTCCGGTCACTCCAAAATTTTTTAGACGGTAAAACCTTCATCTCAAATGAGGAGGTCAAAAACCACCTCGATCAGTTTTTTGTCATCAAAGACCAAAAATTTTATGAGCGTGGAATTATGTTACTACCAGAAAGATGGCAAAAGGTGTTGACCAGAACGGCCAATATATAATTTAATAAAGTATTTGTTTATTATACGAAAACTGTCTTTCATTTCCACAAAAAAAAAACGAAATTACTTTCCGAACAACCCAATAGTTTGGTATGAATTTATGGTTACTGTTTGGTTATACCTGATTTTACGACATTTCGAAGGTTTTCATTGGGTTTTTGTAAAGTTTTCACTAGGTTTTGTTATTGCAGCCAATTTCTAAGTTTTAAATTTTAAAAGTTACTCTAAACTGGATAAATTATTTCTAAAACAGCCACAATAAAACTGTTTTTGTGTTTTTAAACATGAAATTTATGTATTTTTCTGTACGCAACAAACTTCTAACTAAGGCAATAAACATCACATTTGATGTATCATCTCATACCTTTTTCTCAGAAACTATTAAACATAAAAACTCAAGATTTTGAATGTATATTAATTACACATTTATATTTATACTGAAGTGATATTTTTCAAAACATACTTTTACGTAAAATCATTATGAATTTTTTGAAAATTGTCCTTTTTCTTGTTACATCTGCTTTCTATTTAAATGCTTTAAAAATATTTCAAAACTGTCACTCCAGTATACACAATTATACAGGGTGTCCAGCCTTAATGTGATCCAATAGCTAATTCCCGAACCGTTCGGTTTAGATATACACTTCCAATTTGAAAAATGTTTTTAAAAAGGTAAAGAATGTTTTTACGTGCTTTTCGAACCAAAAAACCCATTTACAAAAAAGTTACAAAAATTAATTTTTTATACGGTCCCCAGGTATTATCACTTGTATTCAGGAAAAGATACAGTACACAAAAACAAAGTAAACACAAAAAGTTTCATTTTATTACGATAAAAACTGACCGAGTTATGCCTACCTAAAGTTGAAGAATCTGAATTGCTTCGAAGGGGGTCGTATATAAATTGAGTTTAGAGAACAGTAATTCCCTATCTACAGAAAGAGCTAAAGAAAAACATCATAGTAACATTGAAACATCGTGTAAACACCATAGATTGACAATTTGTATTACTGTATTGCAAACAATAAAAGTTAAATTAAAGAAATAGAACTTGTACCAAAAAGATTAAAACAGCTTGTTTTAACAAATAGCAGCAAAATAATACAGTATTTAACATTCAAATTATAGCATAATGGGGAATGATGCGCGAATTATGAATCAGGGGCTTTATTATATCAGAATGACCAAATTAACTTAAATAATGGTGATTGCAAGAGGTGTGGCTCGAGACAAGAAAATACGTTTATGACAACTCCCAGTTTTATACAAGCGTTGAACAGCAAGGGCAGTTGTACAATAAGATGGATGTCTTCGAGTGAGAAATTTAATGACATAAAGTCTTGCCGCCTCTCTCTTATTTCGATTACATTGCTCATACAACAGTACCATTTCGCAGTATTCTTCATTTGTATACATCTTGTTCTCCAGTACTAGAATTCGTAATATTAGAATACGACTGTATGCAATTGAAAGCGACTACACAACAGATTTTTAACGTTCGTTACGATCAGCAAAAACGCAGCAAATCAGACTGAAGCCGCAGCATATAAGTCTATTTTTTGGAACTGCTTTTGAAATGTTTTCTTCGGCCAAAATATTTTATTTTTTCTATGTTTTACACAAGCACAGAATATATTTTATTTCTTAAGTACTCAATCACATTGTATTATTAACGTGTGCTTTTAAATTTAAAAACCATTTACATAAAAGTGATGTGAAAGAGCGAAAGTTTTCTGTCAGAGTTACAACTAATTTCACTTTGGAGACGGGCCCTTACTAGCTTCTTGAAAATGGTCCAGAGAATGGATAAAATATATGTTTCTTAAAGTTCCATAACTCGGCCAGTTTTTATCGTAATAAAATGAAACTTTTTGTGTTTACTTTTTTTGTGTGTGCTGCATCTTTTCCTAAATATAAGTGATAGGACCTGGGGATCGTATAAAAATTAATTTTTGTAATTTTTTTCTAAATGGGTTTTTTGTTTCGAAAAGCACGTGAAAACATTCTTTACCTGTTTTAAAACATTTTTCAAATTGGAAGTGCATATCTAAACCGAACGGTTCGGGAATTTGCTATTGGGTCACATTAAGGCTGGACACTTTGTATATAAGGAACATAGAGTACATGCATACAGTATATTTACACAATTTTAAAAATATAAATTTTAGAAAACAGTAATTTTTGTACAAAATCTTACTTTGAGGGGAAAAAGAAAGTATTAGTTATTATCCAAAATGTAATTAAAGTTTAAATAGTCTTGATTCCCCTTCAATTTCCTAATTTAAAACTGATCGATACCAATTTTTCTTACTATTTTGATGAAAAAGCAAGTTTTTACATTTTCAGTAATTTGACAATTATCGCCTGTCCAGTATCTATGTTGGTTGCAATATAAGTGCACTATGAAATGGCGAGTAGCCACATTTATGCTATGTGTGATATACAAGCAACTAAAAATATTTTTATTATTATCATCTTTGCAAATAGCTTCTTACCACGTTTTTATTAGAAAAAGTTTTGAGGGATTTAAAATTAGTATCTTCTTAAAATATGGCTGAACTTTTGAAGGAAATACCGTTTCCAAAAAAATACAAAATATCTACTCAGTTCTAAATTTCAAATTAAAATTTTTTACAATGATTTCATAAAATTTAGAAACTTTCCTCCAAAAATAGGTAAACAAACTGACAGTTAAACTGGCAGTTATTGTACAGTTAATTATGTATAATTAAATGAAAAAATATACTGGATTTGCAACAATTTCCCAGATTTAAAAGGCTAATATTTTCACAATTATCTGTCAAAAGGGGCGTAGCAAAACAGCTGACTATTTATTAAAAGTCATTTTGACATACTTCTCATTCATAAATTAGCATATATGTTATATCACTGGAAAGGTCATGAATTGGAAATTTTAGAAATAGGAAAATTTCAAAATCGATAAATTGAAGATTTTAAGCCTACTGACTGTTCTTAAGCATTAACTTTCAGGTTCGAGAGAGAGGTCAGGAGTTAGATGATATAAGTTAGTGATTTACGTAAATTAGTAGAAAGGTAGTCGAGAGTGACTCGCTGATTAATTACTTAATATTTAAGATTGATAATCGACGATTTAGTCAATAAGATATTTAAATTAGAATCTTACCGGCTAGAAGTCGAATATTTGAGGAAGGAAGGAAGATTATTTAGAACGGTAGATTACCAAAACGTTCCAAAAATAAGTGATTCAACTCATAATTAAATATTAAATATATCGTCTATCTCGCTCTTTTGCTCCAATACTTAAATATAAGTGCATTTCTTACCCTGGGTCATTTGAATTGATTGATAGAACAATAAAATTGATTTGTTTTGATTATGGCTAATCTTCCTTCTAACTCCCACACGCTGAAGAATGTCCGGGGACATCCATCACAACGTCTCTCCCTCTTTTCATTTTAATATATTTATTTTGACCACTTCTTTTTGTATTGTTCATTTTATTTTAAATTTGGAATTCAGCATTTCTGAAATTTCATAATGTAATCGTAAGCAAACAGTCATTCGCTTAAAACTTTGCTGATCTAATTAAGGAAAGTAAATATTTTGAGAAACTCCATTAAAACTATCGAATGTAAAAGTTCCTAGACTCTAAAGCCCAATTCCATATCCAGGGAAAGTATCAGTTACTTAGTAATGTATTCTTAATTGCATATTAAACGTAATTACCTGAATTTTCCTTTTTTTAATGTCACCTTATCGCATTATGTAATGAGGTGATTGATGAAAAACGTATACAGGAATGGTAAATTATTTCCTGAAGAATGCCCATTAAAATAACGTCTTTTTAAATGCATCTAATTATTTTTAATGCGTTAATCCTTGAAGTACGAAGACTTAAAAAGAGAAGAGGATTGAAGACTCTACAAACAAACTGGAGCTCTTCAACACAAGATTCATTTTTTTTTTTACTTTGAATTATAAGTAAGTCCTTACCTTTTCTTAATATACATCATCTACATAGTAGGATTCAAAAGTTTCCAAACTGAGTCTATAATTTAAAAAATATTACCATTTAAATTGCTGAAACACATCCTACTTCGAAATAAAACCCTTGAACAACAGCACACTCTTACCATCGCTTGTTAAGTTCATTGAAACATTTCTGAAATCCATTTTTAGCTATGTTTTTTAATTCAGCCTGCGATGCAGTTTTAACTTCATCTGCAGAATGGTCTTCGTTGCTTAACATGCGGGGAACGATGTGTAGATACACTCTATGCATGTTATGACCCTTAGTCGGTAGCGGTGTAATGTGGCCTAGGATTTCCCAACTGATTCTGCTATTGTATGAATCGTGTTCTTATTTCTGGAATTCATTTTTGGCCATGTCCTTTAATTCAGCCTGCGATGCATTTATAACTTCATTTGCAGAATGAAATCGACAACCCTGCAAGTAACATGACAGTTCAAGAAATATATTGAAGTTTCAGGGGGAGAAATCAGAGGAGTAAAAGGAATGTGACCAAACAGTTATTTTCATTCTTACCCCGTCTTTGTTTGAAGCATGTTCTTACGTACCGCCGCAGAAACCTTATCGATGCTTCAGTGGTGCGGGAAGTCTATGGACGCCCAGAGCTTTGATCGTCTTCGACACTTTAACTGCCTTCTCTGAAACGCCGATGACACTCAAAATCTTGCGTTCGCGGTAATGTATGACTGCCTTAATTCGTAATTCTCCGTAGCACTCGTTTCCAAGCCACACAAATTTGATGTTATTCTCTGCTCAACAAAATTAATTTCTTTCAATCGCCATCTACAAAATATGACACAGGGGCACGCCAACGACCACGAGATTTAGGACAAATTTTAGGAAAGGGGAAGAACTCAGAGAAACAGAAATGTTAGCGCAGTCTCTCTACTGCAAAATTTTTTCGCGTTACAGGCTCAGTCTGAAAACTTTTGAACCCTAACTCGTATTATATTTATTACTATTGCCCCTTTTTCTTTCTGTAGTTTGCTTTCAGTATTAATACATTTAGTATTAATGTTAGTTAATTAAGGAGCAGTAAATTAAAATAGTAACTAAGATCTAATTATATAACAATACTCTTAAGTGCTTAATATTTTGCATGTGCAGACGCAATGCCTTGCCAATATAAGAACATGATATGGTTTCAATTACCTCTTAACATGATGTTATTTCATCTACATCTAAGGTTACTGGGACGTGATAGTGCTTCAAGTTTCACATTTTTTTATTTTACTGCTAAAAAGAGGGCACTTTGCTGCATCCATAGATGCATTATTTATGAGAGTTTGATGAATAGAATGCTAGAAAAATGAATTTCAAAATTGTAAGCAAAAGTGATGTAACTGTGATTCAGGTACACTTTCTTCAGAATCTGAATTGCATTTAATATGTATTGTACAAAAATAATTTTTCTATACAAAAGAATGTAATTTTTCTGTATTATATGTTCACATTTATTGAAAATTCTACATTTTTTTGTGCAAAAATTACGGAAAATTTAAGTGATTAATTACAAAATTTTAAAATGAAATTTGTTTTTTGAAATGTTAATTATGCCTAGTTTTGCATTTATAAATACTTAGTGTAGTTGTTAAATTATAAATCAATTGGATATAGTACTGAGTGGATCTTGAGGATTATTCTAAATTAAATACACAGCTTGTAAAAAAGACATTTCGTTTTTCCTAACTGGTTATTATTAACATTTAAATGCTCACGAATAACTCTATACATTTATAACTGTTGGTTTTACTTTAAAAAAATATTCATATATATTAACTCAAAAACAGAAATTCTTTTGTTATAATTTTTAAAAACAGAGTTCCATTTAAATTAGACATCAAATTAACTTTTTAAGTTCATCAGACATTTTCTTTGTGTATTTTTATAACAATAAAAATATATGTATAAGGGGAATTCTATAACTTCATGTAATGATAATGTTCAAAGTGAAGTAAAAATACTAAAACTTATAGACATAAAGCTTTAGTATTTTAAATGGAAGAAGGTGTGAATTGTTAATAACGCGTATTGATGAATTTAGGAAAGAGTAATTAAAAAGACTTATAAATAATCTAGAATTCTAAACTTACAATTTAAAAACTGAGAAATGATGCGAAATAATCCAATTATTTGTGGCTTTATATTGTTTTAAGAAATATTATTTTATAAATCATAGATGAAAATATCTTTATTAGTAATTTTCTCAAAATGCATTTTTTTGGTGATTCCGGTACACTTTTCTCGAAATCTACTTTACCTATAGTGCTGATATTTTGTATACTATTAGATCCACAAATTTTCAAGAAAGTGAATGAATTTTTTTTTCAGATAAACATTCCTAAAACTTTAGATATAACAAAATTTCTGCATAAAATTTAAAGGAAATTTGAATCACTAAATTTAAAAATTTTTTATAAAGTTATTTTTTTAAGTTTCATTTTATTTATTTTATGGATTGTTATGTTTGAAAAAACTGTAAAATTTTATAGCTATATATGCAGTGGATTTTATGCAAAGTGTACCTAAAGATAAGAACATGCCTTGAAAATAAAAAAAAAAAATGGTTATTGATTAATTATTGCTCATATACAGATTTATTTGTAATTTAAAATGGAATTTTCTTACATTAACAGGTACATAACTATACAGATAATTCAACGTAAAAATTTTACTTCAGTTGCTTTTAATTTAACTAAGTGAGAATCATTTAAATTAGTTGCAAAAAAGTTCATTTTTCTTGTTGCAGAAGTCCCAGTTATCTTTGTCACTAACCAAAATTCGCCGCTTTGGTGAAAATTTTCGAAATTTCTTTTATGCCTTTATTTTATAGCCCATACATTTAAGATTCAAAAAACACTCTATTTTTGTTTTTATGATATTTAGAAGCAAAGTTATAGCATAATTAGTGAACAGGAAGTAGATCCCTACACACACAAAATATTTTTAAGATATTGTAATTTTCAGAACCTTCTTTATTTTTTTCTATCTGTTTTATGAATCAAAATATAATCTCTGCGTATATATTTATGTTCTTTATTGCTTTTTTATAAAAAAAAAATCCTTAATTTTTTAAGCAAATCATAAAATGCATAAAATTTGGCATACTTGAAAAACTTTCAAAAGTATTACAAATCTTTTAATTCCTAATACATATAAAGATGTTAGAATAGATTTACTAGAATTTTATGTGAAAGATCGAAACTGCAATTTTTTATCATAATTTCAATAAAAACAACAGTGTTGTTATAGTCTATAAAAGTCTCCAGAAAACAGCAAAAGAGTAAAAAAAGTTCGAACTAGTTAAACACGAAGAGAGCTTGAGCTATATATATGGTGAGTTTAAAAAGATGTACAGTTAGAAGAAAATTTTTCATATTGTATTAAAATCTTTAAATGCATTTTCTGAGAAACTATATTTTTCAATTTTTTGCATCACGGTAAAGTTCACTACAAGATTACTTTTTAAGATATTGAATTGAAATTTGCAGAAAATGTTTTATTTAGCTTTATCTATATTGTAGACTATAATATAATCTCTGTGTATATATTTATGTATATAGTTGCACTTATTGTGAGAAAATAACAATAGTTTTTTGTAAAAAATTGAGTTCTTGCATACAAATTGACATTTTCCAAAAACTTTCAAACGTATTATAAATTTTATAGTTCTAAGCACAGATAAAAATGTTATTTATAAACTGTATAAATATTATTTGAATAAATTAAGTAGAATTTTCAATACAAGGTTTTACCGTAACTACAATTTTTCACTAAAATTTCACTCAAAATTCCCAATATATCCAAATTTATTTTTAAATTTGTGTAAATTGTATTTCAACTCCTAGTTTTACGCTCCATTTGAAATAAAAAAAAGTGTTTATTTAGTAGAAAATTTATATACTTAAAAAAAAGTGCCCCGAAGGTAGTCATACACCTTAATGTTGAGTGTTGAAATACGGTTATTTTCAAATAATGTAAACAATGCAGTAGGATAAAGACATTATAAAATAAATTAGAGTCCTTATCCTAGATTTAACTTTTTAAAAATTTGTTTTGAAGTAAATCTTTTCTAAATATTCATCCATTATGGAGGAGGCTTTTCAGAGTAAACTTTTAATTTTTTTGGAAAAAAATCTCTTAAAGCATGTAATGAAACATTTTTTAAAAAAAAATAAATAACTTATGTTTTTAATAAATATAATATTTAACTAAGTATAATACATTCTTTTTCAGCCATAACTATTCATACAAGTCTTGCATAGCTTTAAGGAGAATTACGAGCTAAATTTTAGAACATTGCATTTTTCCAAATACTGTACAGAAATTGAATGTACCTCACTTTGTACATTCGGGAATGTGGAAAATAGCGCTCCAAAAAGGAAGCTTTGTATTGAAGTGAAATTCAATGCAGTAATACCACAATTTATTACCCTGACTGACACGAATCCGGAGTTAACTCGATTTTCAAATCTCGTTTACTCTGTACTTCTCAAATTTTCAATATTTGCGACCCTATTTTGAATCATAATTTTCATCACCCCCTCACCCCCCTCATGCTACAACTCTGAATTGAATGCAATAATTATGTACTTCGACGCGCAAAAGCTACAAGGAGACTTTAATTATAAACTGCACAAATTATCAAGATAAGTATTAGATTTTGTAAATAATATTGTATATGACAGTCCACGTACAAGCCCCCACTAGTAATTATTGAATTTGTTCTTAATTTAGCATTGATAAATTAATTAACAAATACTTTTTATCTTATTGATACATTTTTAAGTATCTTATACCTGTATGGATATGTTTTTTTATTTTTCATTGTTTCAGAGTGTATTTTGTTTTGTTTCCTTTCGATAAATTTAAAATTGTTTAAAATTTTTTTATGTTCGACTTTTTGATTTGCGCACCCCCCCCCATGTAGGGTTAGGACGCCCCTCTAGATAGGGGAGGGGGTGCACCCCGCAGTTTGAGAAACGTGGCGTTAACTTGTATTTCATTTTTTTTTTTTCATTTTTTAATCACTGAATTTTAAAACGGAATTAGTGTCAGTACCTGATGAAATTGATAATGTGATTGAGAGAAGAAATTGTCGATCATTCCAGGCAAATAAATCTAGAAGTGAATAATGATGACGTTCAAGAACTACTGGACTCCCACAATCAGGAGCTGACAATGGATGAGCTCATAGAAATGCATGAGCAAGACATTGAAGACCTTGAGTCTTCAGACCCAGTTCAATCAGAAGATCAAATGACTGTTGGGAATTTGACAGAAACCTAAGTTTAATTGAAAAACGGTTACAAATTTTAGAAAATAGACTCCAAAGTTCAGCGTATTTTTGCCAAGAAAACAAGGAACAAAAATTTTTTTAACATGCTACGAGAAAATTTTGTGAGAGGAAAATCTTTGAGCAGGCAGACTACTTTTTTAGATTTTATGAAACCTTCTACATCAAAAAACTTCGATTTGTGATTTTGTATTTTTGTTGTCTTAGATTTTATTAAACATCCCCCCCCCCTAAATAACTATTTTCTTTCGTCTCCGACCCCAGCTAAAAATAATTTATATGTATTTTTTTATTGAGAAAAATTATAACCCCGTGCACCACAAAGTATCACATGGGGGCTTACATAGAAGTAAGCGTGTAGCACACATCACAAAGGAAAGAAGGGTTACAACACAAACATCCATGCTTTTTTGTGACGGAACTATACGCGGCTCTACTAATCCCTTCAGGACTATTATAGAAAAATATTTATTTCAACCAACTTTCGCGAGTGAACGAAGCATGATTATGCAAATTAAGTACATCATATAAGTTCTGTATTCGCGAGTTTGAAGAATTAGTTGCCGAGTTAGTTGGTTAGTTGAAGAGTAAAGGATCGTGGAATGATTAAGTGCCTTTGGAGTTTATTGATGGAAGATTACTGAGAGTGGATCAATCCACGGTGATTAAATCCAGATGAGGATCGCCTTTAAGGTTCAAGTGTAGAACTCAACTTCATAAAAGTACAGATATCGTGATCCTTATATAAAATAGAATTTAGCTCATTAGTGTACGACGTAGTTTATACAGAGCGTGTTTAAGCTATCGTGGAATTAGCTGAGGGTCCGTATTATTATCCCCAGGATATTGAGTCTCACCTCCGCGCTCTACTATCTGATCTGTTATTTTAATTAGATTGCTATTGTGTCTGCTTGATAGTTTGGGCATAATAAAATAATTAGTGTGAATCATGTCTGTTGGTTATTCAGTTTCTCCCACACACCTAGCTGGGTTTGCGGGTAGACAAGAGATTTCAGAGGGAAGCAGGAACCGACCGGCACTACATCTTCTCTGGTATTCGAACCCAGGCCCTACGACACTGCAGTGAGCGTCACTAACCACTATACCGGATGGGCGGTATTTACATGTATTTAAATGCGAAATTATACTCCGACTTACGCGGTTATCCCTCGGTCCCACCTATCGCATAAGTGTGTGGTATTACTGTACACATAATGATACTAATGACATTCAATCAGTATCATTATGTGATTCATTTCATTCCAAAATGAAAACAACTAAACAAATACAGTATGCACAGTTAACAAATACAGTACAACCTCAATAGCACGTCGGACCGATTCCTTCACCAATGCACGCCGCAATGCCATTGCTGGATTGCATTATAGACTTATCAGGACCTACAAAATAAACCACGCACACGATCACCAGTGTCTTCTATCACGAAAACTTAAGGATAGTTGCCAGTTTGAGATACCAAAGTCTCTTTTAAAGTTCTTTCCCATTGGTGGAAAGATTTTGATGCCGGAAGATCGACATTCCATTCTGTTGAAACACGTCGCTGTACGCGAGACAGATTTAAATTCCGTTAACCAAAGTACGCATTGCACCTTTTCTCGTAGTGTCCGCATCTTTATTAATGAAATCAGTGTTACAAGTTTTTCGCCTGCAATTGCCGAATAATGCGCGCACGTGCGGCCGATCGGACTAGACTCAAAAAAATCTTTCCAATGCACGGATGAACAGTATATTACATTCTGATAGGTAGTTCCGTAATAATAAGCCATAATGTTTGGATACTTTATGCACGGACACCCTGCATATCTTGTTCAAATTTTCAATCGTCAATAAAAAGCATTCATCCATTCAAATAAAAATAAATTTTTTAATATTTGTAGTGGATGACACTTGATGTTAATACAGTTTTTTTATATTAATTCATTAGAAAATTTAATTAATGAATAAATAGTAACAAATAAAAATAATATTCCAACACCGTACATAAAAAGGAAACTCTCTCGTTGTGTCAGTGTAGCGCAGTGGACTTCTGATCCAAGGGTCGTGGGTTTGAATCCTAACTGGGATGACCGATGACCTATATTCTGAGAAGGTGATTTATGAATTAATAAATAGTGACAAACAAAAATAATAGTCCTACACCACATATAGAAAGAAAAATTGCTTTCTTTTTTGCCACTTAATATTGTTGCCATATGTATATACATATTTATATTAATTGCATGCCGGTTGGGTGGCGTGGTTAATTTGTCACTGGCCTTCTGCACCCAAGATTGCGGGTTCGACCCCGGCCCAAGGCGGTGGATTTTCATGATGCATAAAATTGACAGCGGCCCTGTCGTTTGATTATGCGGCATGTAAAAGATCCCTAGAGTGTCTGTTTGGCTTGGATGCTCTCGGCATAGTTAAATCCGAGTAATGGTTTGCATCGCCAAGAGCTCAGGTGCCTCTCTCTGTGGAGAAAACTGGGCGTCAAAATTGTTTGCTGTAATTGGTATCGCCTATAAGGTGCAGCGCTAAAAAGTGATACCAACTCCTTGGGAATGTACTAAGTCTGCAAAGGTTTAAAATACTAATACGCAGCCCCATTGAAAAAAATATTAATTGTGTATAATTGTAATTATTTTAAAAAAGTAACTAAAATAAATTTTTTCTTTGTTGACCTAAGTAGGAATTGACTTAATTTTTTTTATATGTTACTTGTTATATTGGATATCAACCACTATTCTGCAAAATTTAGCGATTGTAGCTGCTTCCTTCTTAGGGTACCTTTTTCAATGCTCCTTTGTGTATACTAAATTTAACGATATTACTTATTTGCTTTACTAATTAATATTAATAATAAGATTGTATGCGTACACTATTATAAGATAAATCAGAATGTTATTCTTTTACTTTCAGTTATTATGGATTTAATCTTGGATCATCATGTGTACTGTACCGGGGGATTCGATCCGGAGGATATTGTCATCAGTGGAATGGCCGGTCGTTTCCCTGAATGCGACACCGTGGGAGAACTTAAAGAATCCTTATTCAATAAAAAGGACTTGATAGTATTCAGAGGCACTCGTTTCGAAAAAGGTTTTTTTTTTACTACATAAATACTCTCATCTCTTTATGTAATACTGGACTATGATATTAAACTCTTGAGTTAGTTTTTTTAAATAAACGTTCTAAAAATTTATTTAGAAAAAATTTAATGAGATTCGTGAATGTACCTAATAATTTTATGCATAATATTAGGTTACTACTACCCTAAAATTGAGAATTGTGCCAAAAATTGACAATTTTTTTATGATTTTATTTTATAGGCCATCTTATTAGTTTTATAAAAATACCAAGTTTATTATTTTCCGTTCACTAGAACAAAAACTACGAGTGATTTAGTAAAAGCAGATGTCATTACTTTAAGCAAGATGGCATACTTTAAAACGCGTTTCCCTCGAAATGTGATTTTTTGAAAATGCTCAAACGGGGACAACGATTGCTAAAAAAGTTTGAAAATAATTGATTGAAATTTTTTGTGTAATTTCTGAATAATAGTAGAAATGTTTTAACCTTTAAATTTATCAATACTGTTTTATTGCAAAATTTACAGTTCCTTATGTGAATAACTAAGTTTCTAATAATAACTAATGAATAACTAATTTCATGTAATAACTAAGATAAAGTGCTCTTGTTTTTGTAAAAATTAAAATATATCTTATCCTGAAAGTCATTTCAAAAATGAATTGCAAAACAACACATTAAATTTAAAAAATTGAGCATTTGTTCACAAACTTTTGGTAACCACCCATCCTGTATAGTGGTTAGTGACGCCGACTGCTGTGCCGTAAGGACTAGGTTCGAACCCTGGAGAAGTCATGTATATTTGTGTCGTAATAATTCCTTCTTTGTGTTGTAAGCCCCCGTGTGATACATAGTGTGGTGCACGGGGTTTATAAAAGTTCTCAGTAAAAAAAAGCTTTTGGTACAGAATGGGCCCCGTTTATGTTATTTTTTGTAAATTTTTACCCATTTTTTCCCATTTTAGTAATATTAATTTCTTTTTCTCTTCTTAATTTTAGCATATTTTTCTTAAAAGGTAGTAAACAAATCTAAAAACCACAAAAAAAAAATCTACATATCTCATTTTTTTAAAAGAAAAAGTTGCCGCAAGTAGTTGGATATCTTAATATAAAGTTGGAAAAGACTAATACATAACTTTTATATAATATCTGTATTATAAAGGAAATATGATAGATAATTTAATATTTTTTTAAAATGATTAGCTGTATAGTTAAAACTTTTCAATTTAATTGTATTTTAACGTTTTACTTCAAAGTAACATGGAAATTCCTAGTGACGTACTTTGTAATTTTGAGCTTTAGTTAAATGATGAGGAGAACACCCCTAATTGTGTTCCACTCTTCACACCACGTTAATGTGAGGACTCGATCCATGATAAATTAAAGTTTTCTCAACTCCTCTACACGACGGGACAGAGATGCAAATGAATTTATTACGGAATTGTATGGAGCTTATTATGTCACAAGAAACACATTTTAGTTGCGTAGCTGTTTTTGGATAGTTCATGAAATAAAATGGCACCCAAAAAGGAAAAGAATTAGATTTAGAGAGATTGTCGAGTCAGATTTAGAGAAAGAGGGAGAGAATTATGAATTAAACTAGCTGAAATGCTCGCTCTTTGCACGGGTTAAGTTTTTAAAAAAATTCATCTCTTATAGCAATTATAATATTTTTAGGGAGGGTAAAACCCTGTATGAAGTAGTATAACCAAAAATTAAAAATATGTTTTTCAAATAAATGTTCACATTTTAATAATTTTAAACAAATTGTGATTTGACTAAAGTAAATAATAATTTAACAAAAACAAATATTTCTATGTAAGAGAGAAAATTAGCATGCGAAAGAGTAAATAGATATGAATGAATGCAAATATAAATAAAAATTATTACAGAAAAGTGATAGCAGTAGTAAGTTTCTGCTATGGGAACTTGGGTGAAATAACCTGCAATGGATAAACCGAAAGAAAAAATGAATGATGATAAACTGATTCACTAAATGCTATCATAAATAAGAAATATTAGGAAGCCTTCAACTGAAAAAAAAAATTTAATTAGTATTATAGAGGAAGTACGGGTGCAATGATATCTAACATCTCTGTAATACATCTAATATAGAGTATTAGATATAATTCAATACTAAAAAAATTTAATTAGTATGAACTAAAATCAAAGTCGAATTAAATTATTCATGCAGGTCCTTACAGCCATACACAAGGCCCTCTTCTAAAAGTAACTTTTGTAAGCACACAAAACATTTACTATTAGCTATTTAGTTCCTGATATCAAAAAGCTTTAATTGAAACTGAAATTTACATACATGTATTAAAAACTAATAATTAAATTTCACAATAAATTAGACGGATGGATACGAATTTACTTTGTAATAAAAATTTTAACTTAATACCTCTATTGAAAAATTTAAGAAAATTAAATATCGTGATTGAAGAATAATTATTACATTAAAAGGATTGCATTTTCTAATTCTAGATGGAAAAATATTTTTAGTCTAAGAAATGCTGAGTAAAAATATTTATAACTGAAGAATATCAAAATGACGAAATATTCTGCTTGCAATCCTTTCTTACTATATTGCTTCTATATACCCTAGATCAGTGGTTCTTAAACTGGGATCCGTGAAACCCAGGGGGTCCGCAATGCCTTTCTAGGGGTCCGCGTATGTCTTCCATTTAATGTTAAGATTTGCCTCTTTTTACAGACTATGAAAGGACTCGTAAAAAAAATTTAAAGATGTGCCGTCCTAGACTAGATTACTAAATGGTCCCTACGAAAAAATGACCAGAACATGTATTCAGATTCAGGGTGGGCATTACGTCGATCGCGATCGACCGGTGGACCACCAAGGCATTTTGGGGGGACCGCCTAAAAATTTTACCAGTTAGTAATTATATACGGAAAATTCAGGATTGGCTGACAGTACGCAGCCTATGCCTTCTACCGACTATAACAACAAAAACTGACTTTAGATAAAAATGTTTTAATTTTTTAATGTATTATGAATTGTTTCATAATAAATGTAGCATTTGATACAATTATATTTGGGGCTATTATTATTAAATTTGTACCTTGCGTTTTGCTTTAAACGCGGTTTTAAAAGTGTTCTTTTATTTTAGTCCTATATAGGTAAGTACACACACATATTCTCCGTATTCTTATACACACTTGTGTATTATTAAGTTGTAATAATAACCTTTTCCTTGCCTCACCACACCTATGGCATTGGGCAGTAGCTTCCACAAGAATTTTAAAAGGGAAGGGGGTTGAGGGTTGAAGGTCAACCATTCTCGTATCATACCCCAATACTCAGGCAAACATATTTGTTTGATTTTCTGTCGATTGTCGGGACAAAAAACAGCAAAAAATAAATTACTGAATAAATAATTAACATTAACACATTAACAAATAAAAAAATGACTAACATCAAATACTTAATTAAATTTTACATACTATATAGATGGGACTATAACGAATCGGAAAAAATGAAGGGTTATGAGGGAGGGTCCGAACCAGTGGACTTCTCCACCACCTCCTGCACCCTTCTCCACTGACACTGGGTGGACCACAACTCCATGAAAAAATTAAAAGTAGCCCTCCCCCTTAGAAAGCCTGCCCATCCCTGATTTAGATTAATAATATTAGTTCAGGTTTTTTATTGTTTGCAACTACACATAGCCATTACCACAACGTAATTTTTTGAATAAGATGCTTACTGTGTTTTCTTAAAGAAAAAAAAAACAACAAGAGCTAAGAAAATCTGTATAAATAGTAGATGTAACCTTAGGATTATTGAAGAGCTTTTAAATCAAGTGTTGAGAGTCAGGATGGGGTATTCAAAATCTTGGAAACCCATGGCATCAGGTTGATACCTAAAAGGGGAGCGCGGCGTTCGAAAGTTTAAGAACTGCTGCCTTAGATATAGACTTAATATACATCTCTCTATATCATATACTTATTGTATTACCCGATCAGAGCATGCCATGTCATCAAACATTTTTCCTTGTTTATCAATAACTGTGCGAAACAATAACTGTTCTTTTTGCTGGTTTATAGAGGAAGAATCCAATTGACACACACAATTTCAGTTAAAGAAGCCGTTCTACAGACTGTCGAAAAAACAGGCAAATTGTAGCATATACGATATTGCTAATAAGTTTGGAATTTTGCACTCAATAACGTAGAGGGTACTGAGCGAGGAATGTTTACATACTTTTAATTTGTAAACAGTGCAGTTACTGGAAGCAGATGTCGATCCCAAACGTTTTACTTTTTTGTCAGAGGTTCATACAAAGTATAGCCAATGATCCCACTCCCCATTTTCTTCTTTTACTGATGAAGCATTTTTCACTTTTTAAAATGTGTTCAACACACGAATTTAAACGCGCCCGTGTGAGCTAATCAAAACGAAATGCATTGTCTGGAATCATTGGTGGCTTTTGCTCAAAACCATAATTATTTCTATCCCGTTTGGTGTGTGCGAAATATCTCACTATTCTTCAGATTGTGGTACCAGATCTTATAAACAAAATTTCCTGATGTTATTCTTCGGCGAATGGGGTTCCAATATGATGGCTCTTCAATACATTTCGTAAATGCATGCGTGGTTACCAGCAGAGAAAATTTCAATCTCAATAGACTGATCGCTGTATACTTATTTGTTGGCAACTATATTCACCGAATGTTTAGGTTGCCCATGCAACGACTTAAAGAGACTAATAGTTGGCATTTGTAGCACTTCTTCCAAGTCTGTGTAAACGATGTACGAATAAATGGGTTCTTTTCTTACCACATTTTTTTGTCATACTTTCTTTCTGTATTTTAACTGGGCTCATACTGCCCTGTTACAGAATATATGAGCCCATCTCTCCATTATGAAATAGTTTTCTTTTTCTTTTCCCCTCCTTCTAACCAAGCATTCATGATGAATTCAAATACTCACTGGGTAGAGTTAATAGATTTCTGGGACGGCGAACAACCTTTTGCATAATTGGATTATAAAGTAACTATGCACATTTGTGAAACATAAGAAATATTTCAAGTCCCTAAAAGGATTTTTAATGTAGATTAGCTATTTTGAAGCTATGATTTTCTAATTGGGAAATTTTTTTGTGTGTCTTCATAGACCTTTTTAAGGGTATAGGGGTACCCCATAAGTATAAGGTTTGCCCAAGTGAACATAGGATAAGTTGAATAATAAATTACAGTTTTTAAAAAAAACTAAAAAACATGCTTTTATAGTGAATCGAACTAAAAAGTAAAAACACAATTCTTAATTTAAGAATAAAATGATCAGAGAGAAAATTAATGTCATTGGTGCTCTATATTAACTGTTATGATTTCTTACTAGTTCTATTCTGAAAAACTGAGCTATTGAAAGGCCCACTTAGTAAAAATATTTAGCAGTTAGAGCATAAACTATTTTTTTCACATGCACGAGTCTTTTTTCTTTATTTCCATTTTCAGAAAAACTAGACAATTGCTTATATTATAATAAACAAGATATCAATCAATGGCATGGCCAAGTAATTTTAGCGCGTTTTTCACATGTTGTATTTTACAATAATGCAACTAATGAACTTTTTACTAACAGAAAGTAGTGTGTACTGTACTTTAAAAAAAATTAAAAATGATTAAATTTAAATATGATTCGGCTCATCTAGGGCACAAATGCGACCAAATGCCAAAAACCCGAGGTCCATTGGTTGCTTATTGGCTGAGAAAAAGGTACGACAAAATATGGAACGAAGAGACGAAATTTGCGTCCTAATAGCGCTTTTGTTCCACTACGTGAAAAACGCGCTAAAAATTACTGACGCTCTCATTTTTTTTCTCACATAAAGAACACATTTTGTTTGTTTTACTTGTACTAACCACAAGCGTATTCGTGCTTTTAGGGTTACACCCTAATATTTTAGTCACCAAATCTGGAAGTGGTATATGGAATTAGTCACCAAAGCTGAAAATAGATATTCTTGATGTCCTGATAAGGACAATGGAACAAAATTACAAAATTATTGTATTGTCATCGGTCCCTGATAAGTGTGCAAAAATTTCGAATTAATCTGACCTTTTAAAGTGGGTAAAAATCAAGTTCAAAGATTCCATTACATACAAGTGAAACTTATAAAAACGTGTTAATAAGAAGAATACCTTTATTGGAAATCAGAATAAATCACCATTTGCGTTGTAACACAGAGCCCAATCGTTTCGACAGTAGATCTATGCCATCGCTGTAGATAGATCGTGATCGCATAGATCGTGGTTGATTCACAAGAAAGTCCTGCCTCATCGTCCGAATGGAAACATAATGCCCTCTTAAGTGGAAAAAAGCGAAGAAGCTTTCAGGCAGACAAATCCGGACGGTACGATGGGTGTTCCAACACTTTTCAGCAGAATTTTCTTAGAGTTGTCTATGTTTCCTCTGAGACGTTAGGCCTGGTATTGTTATGGAGATCGCTTGCCGCCTTTCACTAAAACGTTTGCACCAATTGTTCGAACTAAAAAGTATTCGCCATAGATTGTCCCAATCGCTGACGCCCGCATTCCAGCTCCCCTTCTTTAATCAGAAACCATATAAACCGCTCATTGTTCGGAACTCTGAACGCATCCATGAATAGCTCGACTTTACTTTTGATGTATTTCCTCAACCACAAACAGGTTTCATTATTGCTCATGGTGTGTGCACCTCTCATGCCTTCCTATATATCCATTTATATAGTATTTATAGCTGCAACCATTCTGACACATTTGCACGTGCCCCCTTTTCATTGAGGCAACCTTTATACTTTTAACTATTTTGATGGGCACTTTCTGACGCTTGCATGTTAAAATATTTTTTTCTTTTTCAGTTCCTATTAGCTCACACTCTCTCTATTTCAAATTTTCAATCGTTTATAAAATGCATTTTAAAGCACTCAATTGAGCTGAAATTTTATATGCATGATTATTTTAAAAGACAATACAGTAATTTAATTATAATTAATAAAAATTAATTTATTAAAACTAATTATTCAAAGAATTACAAATACAGCCACGTTGGCATCATTTTTGGCAACTTAGCGAACATTTTGGCGACTTTCTCACATTTTAAAGCGCTCATTTGAGCTAAATTTTCTATACGCTATTGTTTTGGGTTAAAATACGATAATTTAATTATAATTAATTAAAATTAATTGAATGAAAATAATTATTTAAAGAATTGTAGATACAGCCTCGTTGGCTTCATTTTTAACGATTTGGTTCAAAACTTTAAAAAGATTTTTTCCCCTCACGTTTCAAATCCTACAGTTTAAATGAAATTTTACATATACGATTGTTTTGGATAACAATACGATACTTTAAAGATAATTAATAAAAATTAATTTCCACTTAATGTTGTGATTCTGTCATATGTATATACATATTTATATTAATTTAACTATTTAATAAAAAATAACTAAAATAAAAAAAATTTCTGATCTAAGTAGGAATTCACTAAATTTTTTTTATATTACTTGTTTTTTTTTCGTAGGTGATTGCAATGCTCCGTACGATTCTCCTGGTCTCGTTAACAACTTGGACAAATTAGACACTACTTACTTTCCTGTCAGCAGTTATCTTGCTAATATGTTGGATCCGGCCGCCAGGATCCTCATGGAAGTTACTTATGAGTCTATTGCAGATGCAGGTTGTAATATCTTTCTTTATTGTTTTTCACTAATTCTCAACATAATACTTCATGTCAAAAAATAGAACTATATCTTTTCTACATACAACAAAACCAATAAACTACAGTGAAAATCGTTTAACACGAAACTGAGGGGACTGATAATATTTTTTCGTGTTAAAAGGTACTGCAAAGAAAAAAAATATATATATTTAACAAAATTAAGTTTACATAGATAACACATCACTCAATAAGTCCCGGACCTAACTAATAAAACAACAACTTTTCTGCAAAATTGAACTTTATTTATCAAGATACTCCACTTCAAGAGTGATACATGCAGCCCAGTGACATTCTAATTTTTTAGTACTTTTTTCGTAGAACGATTTGTCTTTGCTCTCAAAATAGGTTTCTATTTCGGTAATCACTTCTTCATTTGTACCAAACCTCATTCCCTGCAGCATTCTTTTAAGATCTGCAAACAGCCAGTATTCACTGAGGGCCAGATCTGGACTGTACGGCGGGTGGGAAAGCATTTCGAAGTGCAATTCGATCAACTTGACCATCGTTTTCATGAACTTGTGTCACGGAGCATTGTCTTGGTGAAACAGTACTTTTTCTTTTGCATTTGATGACGTTTTTTTTATATTTTTTTCATTCAGTTGATCCAATAACACCATGTAATATTCACTATTAATTGTTTCACCTTTCTCAAGGTAGTCAAAAAACAAAATCAAATGAGCATCCCAAAATACGGACGCCATAATCTAGCTGGCTGAAGTTTGAGTTTTTGGTCGCTTTGGACGCCTTTCACTGGCTTCTGTCCACTCAGCTGACGATCTTTTTCATTCAGGCGTGTAGTAATGTATCCATGTTTCATCCACTGTCACATATCTAAGTAAAAAACCCTGTTTATTTTGCTTAAATAGCTCCAAACAACACTCTGAATCGTCAATGCGTTATTGTTTTTGATCAGCAGTGAGAAAACGCGGCACCCACTTTGAACACAGCTTTCTCATTGACAAATGATCAAGCAAAATAGCAAATGCACTGCCTTCTGATACCTTTAAATCCTCTGCTATCTCATGCAACTTCAATTTACGATCGGTTAAAACGATTTCATTCACTTTTTTGATGGTTTCTGGAACAATTGCAGAATTTGGGTGACCTGAACGTTCAAAGTCATTTGTGTCTGTACGACCACGTTTTAAGTCAGCATACCATCTTTTAACAGTTGTTAGCGATGAAACAGAGTCCGGATAACATTTATGAAGCCATTGTTTTGCTTGAACAGTGTTTTACCCCATCAGAAAGCAATGTTTGATTAGCACACGAAATTCTTTTTCATCCATGGTTTCCAAACAGTTGCCACTGTTGCCGCAAAAAACCATTGTAACTTAAAACGAAACAAGATATTCTCTCGAAATTTTGACACGTGCAGTTTGAAAGTTAGTACTACTAGGTTAGGCTTAAAAAAGTTAGAAGATAGCGCCATCTATATGTTAGGCCCGGGACTTATTGAGTGATGTGTTATGTATAAATGCATGTATTTAATAAAAATCAATGAAACAAAAGCATTTACAAGAGTTTAAAGAAATTTAATACTTAATTTTCAGATTTCCATTTTTGTCTTCATTTTTGATCAACAACTTTAAAAAGCTCCATATTCATTTTAAGCGAAATGAAAGTTTGCCATTGTGTGCTGGGAAAAGAATTCTTCTAAAAAAAATCGTTAACCAAACTTGCTGATTTTTACTCACACTTCGATGTACTCGTCACCGAATTCCAAAGCCAACTGCCGAGAGATGAGATGTTTTTGTGTGACGTTTGTGGGGGTGGTGTGGAGGGGGGGGGGGAGTAGCTTAGATAAACAAAAGTGACTTGTATCATAGGCTGTTTCAAATACAAGTTAGTCTCCTTTCTACGAAATATATGAAACCACCTCTCTTTTATTTCACACCCCTCTTAAATCTCGCTAGCGCGGCTGAATTTTTCCGTCTTTTGTTTATTCCCAGAAAAGAAATGTTTTCAAGTAAAGCGATTTTAGTTCTGTGAAAAAATATATGAAAATTCATGGGTGTCTGTAGGGACTGTTGTATTATTTCATGTTAACTGATATTTCGTCTTAAACGTTTTCGAGTTAAACGTATTTTAAAGTACCCTTTTCTTACTATCAACTTCAGTCCTGCTATTCACGTTAATACAAAAAAACTTCCTTTTCTGCCACCGTCCAGTGCAGAAGCCAACGCCCTCCCCTTCCGAAAAGTAACACTCCCCCGCAGATACGGGGAATCACGGCCATGCGCGGTCAATGTGAAGAAGGATGGTGTCCGCCTCGCAGAAACCCGCCGGTCACCTTTCTCGTACTTGTTTAATTTTTTCCTCTACTAAACATTGCGTCACCGCACTTCATTACACACACTTTCACCCCTCCCCCCATGGGCAGCCATTTGAGCCAACATCCTCATTACTCTGCACCAAATTGGAAGACACTCTCTCTTCCACCAGATTCCAAAACCCGAGCCATCTAAGATCTTTCCCTCGAAGCCCCGCCTACCGGCCTGCCGCCACTCGTCCAATAGCCAAGCTCCTACGCTCCAGCATGAAAATTCAAATTTGACATGACCAATATAGAACTTTTTTCTAGCCAGATACGGGTCTGAGGGTTCCCAGAAACCCCTGCACCGAAAACATATTCGTAGATGCGGGGAATGGCGGCAAACACCTAATATCGCCAACAGTAGTCAAAAATTACACTGGTAATTTCAGGACAACAAATATATTTTAAATCATGTAGGAATCTCTTTTGTTCATTAGTAAAATGACTCTATTGAAACGTTAAGCAAATTATGAGGGGGGAAATATAAAAATTCAGTTTTATTTTAGAGTAATAACATCGCTAGTACTTCAGCTTTTTCTCATGCTGAATGTCTTGTGTAGAAAAGTTTATGCTGTTCTTCATTACTTCTGGATTAGTGAATTATTAATGACATGTTAAAGAGCCAGTCTCTCATATCTAAAAACTAAGCTGTCCATGTGTTTGTGCCTTATTATTACTAGAAGCGCAGAATATGGATATTTTTTTCTATTGAAAGGATTTTTTTAATAAAAATATAACCGAAAAAGTAAAGTATGGAATTGTATTTATTTTCGTAATTGCCTTATACATATTTCTTTGACTAGTTCATTAAATTCTGCCTACAATCGACTCTCTATAATTCAAACCTTCGAGAATACGAACCGCTCACTAATTCGAAGGATATGCTCAGTCCCTAGAAAAACTTTTGATATTTCGAGCTAAAACAATACGTTTGGGTACACTCAATAATTCGAGGTAAAATTTGTGGCAGGCCAGACTACAACACGCAATAATTCGAGGTTATCTTATAAAACTTTCGACAATTCAAACATTCACTATCATGTACAGTCCTGTAGCAAACAGGTTGGAGCTTACAAGTTTTGTGTTGTGTTGTCTCTGCGTGTCTCCCTTAATTACCAAGCCAATAAAGAAATTTTATTTTATTTTCCTGCTTTAAAGTCTGGAAAAATTTCGCCGGGAAATAAGGGGCTAAGTTATGTTGAAATGCTCCATCAAATGTTTCCATGAATGAAACAATCTACAGCCTAAAATGTCTATGTATTTGACAGAATTCATCATGCCTTTAAAAAGAACTAAGCTTCTAATAAAATACCACCTGTTGTGAAAAAAAACCAAAACATCTGTTTAGAAGGGTATTTTACAATCTATTGGAGTGATCTGGTAGCAGCGTTTTACCATAACTTCTTCTAACTACACCTGATTTGTATCCCTGCACAAATAAACATGTTTCATCACTAAAAATCCCCTTCTTCCAGTCGTTAACAGTCCATGTTCGGTATTGTTTGGCCAATGCTAAACGTTTTTTCATCATTTTCTGAGTTTGAAATTGTTTTTTCCTTGGTCTCATTGCCTTACGGCCTACTTCCAGAAGTCTTTTCCGTACAGTTAAGGTACTCACTTCAACACCATAATCCTATAAATCCCTCCGAAAGTCTGTTATTGTTTTTCTTCCATTTATTTTTCTACTTCTTATTAGAATTTTATAAGTTCTTGGAGCAGTTTCCCGTTTGCGCCCACATTTTAACTTTTCTTTTTGAAGACCCTGATCTGGAATCCTAAAATGTTCTTAACATTCTTGAAACACTTGATTTGCCCACACCAACTTCAGTAGCTTTATCTCTCACAGTCGTAGAAGTGTGTTCCTTAAGAACGATGATTTTAGAACGCTTCCTCGCAGTAGGGATCAAGGAAAAATAACACATTTTACACGGAACGCAAAATTATTACCACTGGCTGCCCCACTGAAACTCTCACAACTGAACTACAGATACACTAAAAACTGTCAAACAAGTAAATTATAGTCAATGTTGATCCATCAGACAAGAAAAAGAGGTTTGTCCCAATTAATTCACGCACTATAGTAATTTGGTGACCAAATTTGTTACCGAGATATTCATTCTATATTATTGGAAGATGTATGTCTTATGTCCACAAACCATGCTTCTGCCTACAATACCGTTCCGGCAGAGAAACAAACAGTATTGGAAATTTCGGTGATAATGCGTAGAAAGGTATTTTTGTTTACTTATGCAGTTTGGAAAAAAAAAAACTTTCTTAGACGAGTAAGAGTATATCAGAACTGATATTAAATCTGTTAACTCAATAACTATCAATAACTTTCTCATGTTTCACAAAATGGAATTTATATCCTTGTAAGAAATACTCTAACAAAGGGAGGGCACGGGTAAGGAAATTCATTTAGGGAAGAGACAGTATAATAGTAGTTTTCCTTTAGTGTTTTCAACCCTCAATGTATTAGCGCCGAATGGGCAGTTAATTCGGAGAAAATAGTCTTCGAAATTCATACTTAGCTTTTATACAATTAAGTTTTAAGGAGCGTCAGAAATGCATCTGTGGTAGCATAGGTGGTAGGGTATCTGCCTAACACGTCGTAGGTCAAGGATCGAGTCGCGCGTGATCAGTTTTTTTTTCTTTCGTTTTTTTTTGGATTAATTTATTTAAGAAAGACTTATTAAATTGTTTAAAAACTATAAAATAATTAATTCATTAATATATAATATAAGGTATATATTATTTTTATTATATTAATTATAAAATAATTTCTTATAAATAATTATAATAATAAAATTTTATATATTATTTTTTTCATATTTTATTTATAATTTATTGTATTTCATATTACAAAACTATTTTGTAACTAATTTTTATATAAAATATCATTTGATATTTATTATAATATATTCTTATAATAAATATAATTTATTAATAATTATATTTATGTATTTATATAAATATTTATATAATTTTCTTTTCAAATTACAAAATAATTATCTAAAATATCATTTAATGTTTACTAAACCTCTTCTTTAAATAAATTTATTTAATTGTAAAAGCAATTAAATGAGTTGAAAAAAACAAATATCAAGACGATCGCGTGACTCGAGCCTTATCCACCCACGTAGAAAGCAGATACGTTACACCTATGCTACTGCGTCGCTGGAAGTAATTAAAACTTGTTGTTGTTGTTTATCCACTTGGCCTAGACCACAGACTAGACCAAGTCCAACAGACCGTGTCGCTTAATTAAATTAAAAACAACATCATCCTCATTCAATAATTGCCCCACAGAGGTACCAATATATGCAATGATATGGGAGGGAGAAGCCATAGCCGAACAGCGGCAAGAAGCATAAGTCTTGTCAGATTCATTAAATATTAAGCTCTTGATGTGACCAGTCCTAAGTGTAGATAAAGTGGTCTGAGCAACTCTAGGACAGATGCACTGCAGGGACAATCCAGGACACTGAGCGGCATACCAGGCATGTTCAGGTGGAGACCTCCAAATATTTTTGATCTTGCCCGTGAACAGGGAGTGGACCTAGGAAGCTTTTAGCTCAGAGGAAGAGGCAGTGGGAAGTTCAATTAAAACTTAATTGTATAAAATGTAAGCATAAATTTGGAAGGCAATTTTCTCCGAATTGACTGCCCATTCGGCGCTATTACATGGAGGGTTGGACACCCTAAGGGAGTACTACTATTGCACAAAGTCTCGTCCCCAAACGAATTTCCTTAGTCGTGCCCTTCCCTTGTAAGATGCACATTTCTCTTGAGTGAGTGTGTAAATATTAATGTACTAATCAGCGACACTTTGGCTTTTGGTGAAGGGCCTCGTAATTTTGAACCACGGTCAAAAGACGAGAACGACACTTGACCTGGCACTTCCCTCTCGTAACTCCCATACCAAAAGGAGGACGTTTGAGCCTCGACAGAAAAAACGTGCGTCGCCCTCCTGCACGGCGGGTTCGTTATGGTACTAGGCTCGAACTCATGATACGCTAGCCACGAATCCATTACCTTGACCACTAGGCTACTGCAGTCACTGGTTCTTCTCTTAGCTCAAATGACCAGCGTTTACGAGAGTTGAATACTTTTTATTCTCACCTAGTAGACTGGTGGTCAAATTGACTTACATAAATTCTCTTCTAACTGAAAATTCGGGTTATTTGCAATTTTTTTTCGTGCAACTGAATAAGAAGCTAGATTCAATCTAGGGATTGTAATACCGGTATTTTGAGCCATTTGTACAAATTCGAAATACTGGTTTTTCGGTATTTACTAGAAATTTTTAAAATTGTTATTGCACCATGATTTAAATATATTATAAATGAAATAATTTTACGACCATTTCAGAAGGTGAAGATATTAAACGTCTTCATTTCGCTCATTCTGTTGTTCTTATTTTTATTTTTCCTAGCTAGTTCTACAGTTCTAAAGCAACTCATTATGTCCATCATCTGAATTTTTCATTTCCAGATACAACCGGATAAAAGACTATTTATCTGAATTAAAAAATTTTGACATAAATTATTTCTCTGACAAATAGAACTAAAAAAACTACTCCTAGCTAAGTTCTCGTTGAAAGAGGAATAACATATCCAAACTCATCTGCCTTCCTTCATCCGTTAACACCTGTTACTAAAATGTTTCTCTAACTGCCGAAATTAATAACAA
>BMAO01002083.1:0-50919 GCA_019973975.1 Trichonephila clavata
TGGCAAAAACATCATTGTACTTCGTTCGGTTACGTATTGCTCATTAAGCAGTTATCAATAATAAAACGTCTATCCACAAGCTGTACAATTGATTTAGAATAATCCTCAAGGTTTACTTTGCACTATATCTGTTTGAATAATAATTTAAGAACTACTCTGAATATTTATAAAAAAAAACTAACATCAACATTTTAAGAAACAACGTCTTAAAATTTTCCTAAATTTTTGCCCCAAAATTGTAGGACTCTCAAAAACTTGAAAATATGATACTGGAAAAATACATTCCTTGTACAGTAAAAATTAGTATTTTATGTAGTACATTTTAAAACAAAACAAATTTTGTTGGAAGTATACCTGAATCATGGTTATATCACAATTGTTTACCAGTCTTAAAACTCAATTTTATAACGTATTTTTTATTGAATTTTCAGAATTATCCTGTTCGCTGCATCCATAGATGCAGCGAAACGGCTTCTTTTTTCTATAGAATAAAAAAAATTTTAAGTTTGATGCATTTTATGCTCTGTTACTTTAATAAAATATTTGAAAATTAAATCAGGACCCGTCCTCTAGAATGTCTTCTATATAAATAATTAATATTTTGAACACATCAAACTATTCCTATTCAAAATATTTGATTAAGCAAAAGAATTAGTGTATTGGGATTAAAATGCATGTATCTTGGGAACCAAACTGCAACGAATGAAAAGCTTATAATTCACTCCCATGCCATCCTGCAGCTGTCTGTCCCTAAAATTCGGTTGTTTTTGATATTAACATGCTATCATAATAACAGATTCAATCCTTTTGCAAAGATTTTTAAAATAATAGTTTTTAAAAATTAATATAAACTAATTAAAAATATAAAATTCATTCATGTTAAATTGAAGGAAATTTTAAAACACAAAAAGTAGTACATTTTTTAATAGAAACAAAATAATTGAAAGAAAACTAACCAATTCAAAATGTTTATTTCAATAAACGTGCAAATGATTAGAATTCCTTCAAATAACTTTTTTTAATTCAATTATAATTCTGCATAGTGTGTGTGTGTGCGTGTGTGATTCTCCCTCCTTTTTATAAAACCTCAAATACTTCTTGCAGTTATTTTCATTATAAAGTATGAATCCCGTAAATAAAGTTAAGTGGTTACTGAAAGGATATGACTTTCTTTTTCCTAACAGAATTTCATATTTGTTTAGATTTTATGTGGAGAAAGATACTACGTTTTCGAAAGGTTTTATTTTTTAAATATATAAATTCCCATAGATTTTTTATCTGAGACAATCTTAGTATAATATTAAAGAATGTGATCAAATCCTTTTAAACAGAAAAGTACTTTATCATTAATATTATATTCTAAATTTACTATCGTTTCTAGGGGAAATCTTTTTTTTTTTGTCTCATTATTTAACTTCTGTGTTGATTCATTTTCAATATGTAAAATTTGCCACGTATTATATGCTTTGCACTGTAATGATAAGAGTGGTTTTCGTTTAATACACTATAGGGAAAATTGCGAATTTATGGAAGGTTCCCACATTTTAAAATAAACTAGACATTACCCTCCCACTTTTCTGGGTATTTCACGATGTTTTATAAATATATACTTTATATATATATATATATATATATAAATTATTAATACCTAAGTCCTAGCATTAAAAATTCGATTATATTGAAAAATATACTTATACCTGTAACTGTAGCAGCTTAGTAAAAAAAAAGGGCAAAACTCATCTACTTTGTATTTTCTAAAAATCTCTAAAATTGAAGTATAGAATGACATTTGCACTTTCGTAACCCTATAACCAAGTGGATTCCCGCAAAACCAATTTTTGGTGGATCTCTACTCTGTAAAATGAACATGCAAGCCAAATTTCAAGTCTAAATCTAACAGGAAAAAAACGAAATTTTTACTATCAATACCCCCGTAATCCCGTTGAGAGTCGTTTTCCAAAATTACCGTTATTGGCGAATTTCAATTCAACAAAAGAAAAACGCAAACCAAATTTCATTATTATAGTCCTTGTAGTTCGAGAAAAGGAATTTTTTTCAGTATACCCCAGTAACCCTCCAGCTACCCCAGAAGTTGATTTCCGTTCTTAGTGGATCCCTATTCAACAAAAGAAACATGCTTAACAAATTTCAAGTATGTGGGTCTAACAATTCAGAAACAGGAATTTTTTTCTGTAACTCCTATTGACCCCTCGCAACCCTCCTTGGGGGTAGATTTTCGTTTTACTCTTTGTTAAAGGAACTCTATACCATGAAAGGTACATGCCTACCAATTTTCAAGCAGGTAAATCTAATAGTTTAAAAGCGGAAATATTTATCGATTACGCCCTTTGAGCCCCCGCAACGCCACTTGGGAGTCTGTTTTCACAAAACCCATTTTGTAGGGGAACTGTACTCTATGAAAGAAATCATCTTACTAAATTTGAAGACTATGCGTCTAATGAATTAAAAATGGAAAAAAATATCTATAACACCCCTTGAACCCCCGCAACGACACCTAGGGTTCATTTTCCCAAAACACATTACATAGGGGATTTTTAATCCATGAAAGGTTTCTGATTATCATATTTCAAGACTGTACGTCCAGTAGTTTAAAAATGGAAATAATTATCTATAACGCCCTTTAACCCCGTTACGCCACTTGGGGGTCGATTTTCACGACACGCATTTTGTAACGTACCTCTATCCTATGAGAGGAATCTGTTTACCAAATTTCAAGACTGTGCGTCAAAAAGTTTAAAAATCGGAATCTCACCTTAACCCCCTGCAACACCCCTTGGGGTCAATTTTCCCAAAACTCATTTTGTAGATGATATTTACTCCAAGAAAGAAACATGCCTACCAGTTTTCAAGCAGGTAGGTCAAGTAGTTTAAAAACGAAAATATTTATCTATTACGCCCCTTAATCCCCCGCAACGCCACTTAGATATCTGTTTTCACAAAACCCATCTCATGGCTGTTCTCTACTCTATAAAAGGAATCTATTTATCAAATATAAAGACTTTGCGTCTCATAGCTTAAAAATGGAAATAATTATCTATAATGGCCCCTAAGCCCCCGCAACGCCACTTGGGGGTCAATTTTCACCAAACCCTTTTTGTAGTGGATCTCTACTCTATGAAAGGAATCTGCTTACCTAATTTCAAGATTGTACGTCGAGTAGTTTAAAAATGGAAACAATTATTTTTAACGCCCCTTAACCCCCGTAACGCCCCTTACGATTCGAATTTCACAAAAAATCCGTTCTTAGCTGATCTCTACTCCCTGAAAGGAACATGTCTACCAAACTTCAAGTCAGTAGGTTGAACAGTTCCGGAGATATCATGATTAGTCAGTCAGTGAGTGAGTCGCTTTTTTCTCCTTTATATATATATAGTTTTCGGATATTTGTTCGGGAGCACCTAGAACCCCAATTCTGATTTTTTTTTTTAAAGTTCAAACACCTTCCTGGGGATATACCTAATAATTTCCCAAATTTTCATGGTGATTGGATGTATGGTTTTTGAATCTATCGAATACAGACAGACAGACGCACATTCATTTATATATATATATAGATTATTCAATTCGCTCAGTGACATGACGAACTATCACAAATTGGTCACGTCCAGGGCATCTACAAGCCAGACTGTAGAATGCATTTTAATGACTCCAAACCACTGCGGTTCACAATGCCATTGATGTCACGCTATGGCTCACTGGAGGACCGAGGGTATATCTGTTGTGTTTCAACAGTCTTATCTTGGTGCCTTTGATGACCATGTGTTGGTTAAAAAGCCAGGTGAGCCAAGTCAATCGACCTGTCTGCAGCCTATACGCATGGGAGCAGCACATCAAGCTCAGGAAAGGGATTTGCTTAGACAACAGGAGCATTCTCCTGGTTATTACTCGCACCTTGACTACTGATTTGTACAGTCTTGTGATTCAACCATTATTCAAAAGATTATTTTCAAACAGGATAACATGCAGCTTCATACCGCTGTTGCAATTCAACATGCTCCCCAGAGTGTTGATATGTTGCCTTGGTCTGCTAGATTACCAGACCTTTTTTCAATCGAACATCATTGGACGGCAACTCTCGTGTCATTTACAATCAGAATTACTCACCTATATTGACGTTCCAAGTACCACAAGCATGTAATTCCATCCTACAAGCAGATATTCGGTATCTGTATGACACATTCAAAATTCTGGAGGTTAAATGTCGCTGTATTTAAAAATCAATTCTTCAAATAGAAATCAAAATTTAAAAACGTTTAATCTCGAATAATTTTCAATAATCATAAATACGGTCACACAGAAAAAAACAATTGTTTGGTTAAAAAAATATAAAAAATCACTGTATTTATTCGCAATAAACATTATAATACGTAATTTTAAGGTACCGTAACTTCTGTACATAATCATTTTCTTCATTTAAACTTTTGTCGCATTTGTTTACGAGCCTCAGAATTCCCCTTTATATTCATCTGCCACCAGTGCATTAAGCCAGGTGATCATTGCATTCTCCAACTTTCCCTTACTTCCAAAACGTTTACCCCTAAGAAACTCTTAAGAACTTTTTCCCTGAAAAACCATCTTTTCTTTTACCGTAAAGAAAATATGGTAAATGTAAGAGCAAAATCTAGACTATTGGTCTTTTGTGTGAATGCAGTGACTTCATGAACTGGCAGGGGAACAGTGTACCGTCGGAGCTCTAAAGCTCCGGATAAGATACGACACTGTTTAAATAAAAATGTATTTGTATGAAGGTGAAGAATAATTTAAAGTGTGTGATAGAATTGTTTTTTACTATAAAAATACAGGGTTTTCTTTTCTTTTTTTAAAAATAAATATCGGGTTTCTTAAATAAATAAACGGTTTTCCTTTTTTTGTTGACCCTCATACAAGTAGAATTATAATTCCATTTTATGTCAAATTAAATGAGTGAATGTAAAATATGTTTTCTTTGAAACGTCCTATTTTTCCCACATGAATATCGCATAAATATTTTCTCATGAATATCTATGTATAACAGCCATTATAACTTAAATTTAAAAAAAAACATTATTTAAATCTTTTTTGTCGAATTTGAAAGCATTATTACACATTTTCAATACAATAATAATGTTTAATGATAAATAAGCATATTTTTCCTTTTACTAATGATCCAAAAATGACTGACTGTTGCCCTTTTTGCAGTGCGGACATTGTGTGTCATCATTTTGTGCCATGCATACATTCAGAAATCTGATCACACACACACAGAACTATTTACAGTCTCGAAGACTTATTCGATCTCTTTCCACGCATAATTTAACCTGCATAATCTTTTTAATGCTTCTTACAATCCATTCTGTGCATGTTCCATGAATTATTGCATCGCTTAGAATTGGAATATAGTTTTGTATAGTTAGATGACAAATTTGTATTTTTGAAGGGCGAATTTGTTAAGACTCAAGGTACTTTAACAATTTCTTGTGACTTTGAAATGTATGCTCCAGTGCCTAAATGATATATTCAAATAAAAATTTTCGAAATATATTAGTTTAAATAAAATTGATTTTTAATCTGAAAGCCAGACATTTGAAACTGAGAATAATTATTCTCGGAAATGAATCAAACTGATATTCATTTTAGGTTATTTTGTAGGCGCATAATTTTTTTTTCTTTTAAATTATATTCTTTGCAATTACTTCAGAATTCTTTTTTTTAAAATTTTTAATATATATTGCGCGTTTTCATGTATTTTGAATGTTTAATTCATATATATATATATATATGAGTAAATATCAACGTCACACTGTTCAGATACACGAGGGCTTTTAGCGACAGTCCTCGTAGTTTTGCACCACGGTCAAGAGACGAGGATGAAACTGAGCTGGAATCCACTCTTCTATAACTACCACCACACCAACGGGAGGACGTTTGATCTCTCGACAGATTTAATGTGCCTGCATCGCTTCCCTACTCTGCAGGTCTACAGCAGGACTGGGCTCCAACTCATAACACACCGATCACGAGTTTTGTGTATATTTTTGAATTATATATATATAAGATTGACCACTAGGCTACTTGGCCAATCATATATACATACACACACACACATATATATATATATATATTGCACATGTGTATTATAACTGCTTGGAGATATTAGATAATTATTGGTAATCACAGAAAAATATTTAACATCAAAGAGCCAACGAAAAATACCCAATAATTTAAAAAAAATTTATTGAATTACAATTTAGTCAATCGTGAGATAGTCACGCGAACATCACATTAAGTATCATTCATATTTTATGCAGGTTTAATTACTAAGATAACCATTTATTTCCTCATTACTTGGTTACGGTAAACTAATTTCGAAAATTTTGAAGAAAATAACGGTTTTGAACATTTCCATTACATTATAGAGCTTCTTTAAAACTACATGTAAATGTTTTTTTATAAAATATTTTTGTAAAAAATGATTGACCAAAATGCGAAATACGGTAACTCAATAAAAATTAAATCAGGTATTATGCCAATGAAATACCAACCTCTATTAGATTTGCGGAGCAAAGTATCAAAGCACAATGTAAAGCCACATTAAAAGATTAAATTCTATTAAAACCCTTAACCATATATATTTTTTTCTTCCTGCCCAGACTAGTATTTTGCTATATTTTTATTATCATTATTACTAATTTTTTGTTTATTTATATCTATAGGTGAACCATTAGTTACCCGAACACATTACTCACAATCCCAGCCCCCTCAAGTTTGTAAGTATTATTTGTTTCTTCTGTGATCACATACTTTACTGTTATTTCTTTTGCATATCTTTCATAATACTAAAGTTTTGACATAAACATTTATATATTTACAAATTATGATATATATTTTTCTCATATTAGAAATAGTGTCGATCGGATTCCTTAAAAACGCAGTTAATGATACTGCCAATGTATCGAAACATTTAACCGGGATATCTAACATTTTTCAAAGAATTAAGTTTAAAAGAAATAATTGCAGTCTCTTGTAAGACTCTTTAAATTTGTTGTATAATCCAATCATGGTATTAAAATATATTTTGAAACTAGTATTATAACCAGGCATCACTCGTGCGAAAAAAACGAACGCAAGTTCTCGCGCAGGTTATCTCACACCCAAGAATGTTACATTATGTCTTTACCTTAAAACTTATAAACAAAGGAGGAAAAGGGAAGACAAGTAGGAAATACAATATGTTTATTACACTTTTCACACAAAATTTTTGTTTTTCTGTTCTTTTTATAAGGGCATTCAGTACTTTGTTTATATACTCATTTTGTTTTCGTCGCGAGTAAGTGCGTTGATTTCCCCTAAATCTTAATTTTTTAAAAAATTTCGTAGTAGCATTGCATTTTTTACTTTTTTCTGTAAATCTAAATCCAAAACACTTCAGAAATAAGCGTCTGGTTTGATGTTTAGTAGGTGGTTTCTGAGGATCATTGCAAAACCTAAAAAAGAATACTTAGCTTTGAAATTTAGTAAATTCATTATTTTAGAATAACTATATTCACCCCTTTTAAGTAGCACAATTTCTTAGATTAGATTAAAAATAAAAACTCTGTTTATATACATCGATGTTACCTGTTTACCTTTATCTGAAAACGGTATTTGAGAAGAATTTCCCCTTAATTCCTCACATAGACATTCTCTGGATAAACTAATGGTTACTTAAGATTATGTATAAAAAATATATAATTATTTTATTTTATTTTTAGAACAAAATACTTATTTATACAAACCAGTCAAAAATAAATTAGTCATCAATGTGATTCTGAGATTATAATAATTATTAATTATTTTGTATATAAATCTACTAAATTATTGTGAACATATTACATAAAAAATCAATTTCGATTAAAACTCCCAAGTCATATCGTTAAAAAAATGTTTAAAACGTAGAAACTCGTAACTGGTCTGCGATACGATTATCATGATAATGGATAGTGTGAGAGAAATGTATTTTAATCATATACGTATATGCAAAACAAAAATAAGAAGAAAAAAATTATGTTATACCCGGGAATACAACTAATATGTATTTTTTGTATTAAGTACTTTAGCTTAAATGTCAGAAAACTTTGAATAATTAACATAACGAGCTATAAACATGAATGAAATATATGAAAGAAATATTTCTAGGAAAATTCTGGCTAAAAGTTCTGATATTATTGTTTTCACAGTTTGTTAAAAAGTATAAGTTTTTAAAGTCATTTAATATTCGTCAGGAAACATTTTCTGCATAAATTGAAACTAAGAATCAGTGGCTGGTTACTATGGGGTCCAAAGCCTGGTTGACGCCAAGTACTGCTTGGGGGCCCAAAACCTGAATTTGCCAGGAGGGGGAGGGGCAGATATTCTCCATTGCACCACCTAAGAATTAACAAACATTTTATTTATTCTACTCTCCTTTTTTAGAATTAAATGAGAGTCATGTTAGGAAATTATAAGAGCCCCGAATAAATAATCATATTTTACACCTCATTGGAATCTTTATAAAACGCATGAGTTAACATTTTGTAAAAGCATTACTTCAAAGACAATGTTGCAAGTTTCGATTTTATTATCACGATTTATTTAAAGATGCTGATTTTAAAATGCTTTGGGGGTAAGGAGTTATTTGGGTGAAAAATAAGAATAATTCAATTTATAAAAGTGCTGGGTAATCCGAAAGAGAAATAACTAGAGTCTAAAACTATCCTTCACAGAGTCTCGATTAGAACAATTGTTATTCAAACTAAATAAAACGGTGTGGGAAAAAAGTATTTTAAGAGCAGGGAATGAGATCAACACATCTCACATTTCTTTAGACTCGTTAAGTTTCAAAACGCTTCAGGAAAAAAAGAAAAAATCCGACACTTCTATGTGTTATAATTTGAATGCATCTCAAATCAAATACACTACACCATTTGCGGAAATAAGGTACACCGGTTGATTCAAAATTAGTGTAACCAAATTTTAAGAGCATATTACGATTTAGGGTTAGTTTCAATCGTTTTGCTAACGGTTTTATTTTAGCACTGAAACATTTAAATTATTAATCTAACCCTTTTTATAAGAAAATTATGGAACCGAAATTAGATCCTCAAACCCGAAAAGAAATTTTAAAGCTTTTGAAGGATCGTTGTTACAATTCTGTTATAAATAAAACATTTTAAATGAGAAAGAACATTTTTCTAATGTATTACTATCTAAACTTCAAAAAGAAATAAATGTTAGCTAACAATCAAAAAATCAAGGAAAAAAATATGAACGAAAAGAAGTCCGTAGTGAAAAAGAAAAAAAAAACACTGAAAAGACTTATCACTTTAAAAATTCCTCTGCCTCGAAGAACTTTGGCAAAGAAACTATAGGTAACGCAATCAACTATTTGTCATCAGGTAAAGAAAATTGGCTATAAAAAAGAAAATGAACCAATATGTCATCAAATGTCTGTGAAGATGCTAGAAAAATAAAGAAAACTTTCTTGGCCTCTGTATTTAACACTACGCAAAGTTAGATACAAAATATGGATAACATCGGATAAAGCATTGCTTGAATGTCATCAACCATCAACAACTAGCAAAACGAAGATACAATACATTTCACACGAAAAGCATTGCAGAGTCGCAGCTGTTTTGCAAAAGGCAGAATAGCCGTCAGGTGTTATGGTATGGATGGGAATGCCCTCTCACACAGGGTTTACCAAAACTTTATTTTATTTTTTTAGAACCAAAGGCTAAAATTGGTATTACATACAATCAGGAAAAGCCTTGAAGCTCCTGATCAAAGAAAAGAAAAACGTCTTTTCCTTCGAGGTGAGTTTTTTTTTCCACCAAGATTCTACACCAAATCATACTGCAAAATCAACTATAAAATGGCTGAAATATAAAAAAATAAATTTTCTTCCTTCTGAAAAATAGCTACAATCGACCCGACTAGGCTCTTTGGGAATGCTTTTTATGGGGATACTTTAGTGCTTCTCAAACTTTTAATATTTTCGATTATATATTCAACCAAAACTTTCATTGCCCCCTTCATACAATAACAATTGTTTTGAAGTCAGTAACAAATACTTTGATGCTAAAGCTAGAATACGACTTAAACTTCATAAGTGCCACCGGTTTATATAAACGTCTCACTCAGCCAAAGCGTTATTTTCCCCGTGCGAATATGTACACCTTTCCGAAGTACGATCTTTCCTGTGCACTTCTATCCATAAAATGATTCCGAAGGCTATGAAGGGCAATAAAAGGACCTTGACAGTGTATCTTGTGACATTGGGAGCGAATTGTGTAACTTTTAATCGGCAATTAAGGGATTAATCAAAAACCGAACAAATTATCAAGATAAGTGTTAGTTTTTGTATATAATTTTATATACGACAAGACCACGAGGGCACACTAGTAATTATTAAACTTTGTCTTAACTTAGTATGTAAGTAGTAACTGTTATGGTAATTATCAAATGCACTGTGTATTGATACATTTATAAGTATATTATATCAGGGTAAATGTGTATTTTATTTTTTATTATGTCAGAATGTATTTTATTTACTTTGAGTAAATTAGTAATTTTTTTAAATTATCTTTTGTTTTAGACTTTTCTAAATGCTTGCGAACCTCCACCTCGTAGAGTTTCCCGCCCCAAAGGGGTCACCCCTTACAGTTTGAAAACCGCAGAGATACTTGTCTTGAATTAAATCCTCCCCTCAGATTATCATCTCCCCGTCTACCATTAAATGTTTCTGGACGTGTAGGCGGATTTGAATAATCATGAGACATAATTGCAAATCACTATATTTATTGATGCTTATTAATCACAGAAGTATATAATCACACAATTCAAATTTAAGAGAAATAAAACACAGTGGAGTATGAGAAGGGAGTTACTACTAGCGGAACTACGGAATCGCGACTGAATCCACGAAAGATCAAACTCGTACAATTACAGCTAAAACACGTACACGTATTCACGATATTCTAAATCACTAACCTTACCTTTTAACATCGGCTGTTCCGTCGTGATGATAAATTCCTTATTGACTGGATAGGATAATGGAGAAGGATCCACACTCGGTAATACGGGATCTTTTCCAATTTCAATCTACTGCTCCCCGGCGTAGCTCATCACGTAACTGCTATCTACTAATGTCAACAACTGCGTGTTGATCTACCGATGCTTCAAGTCATTTGACTTCACTCTTCTAACTCTTCACTTTACTTTTTTTGATGTGTAACATCTTTCCTCTCGATTGCAGGAGATTTGTGGGAGTGATTTCGTGAAAAGGGACGGAAATGCGTAACAGGAAGTTGGGGAAGCGCGCGCTACTCGGTGAAGTTCTGTTTTTTCTGCTTCATTCGGGAGGGGCTCCGCCCCCATCCCCTGCGGTCTAGGCCGTGGGATCTTTGTTTTTGGTTCCTCACTTCAGGATCAGAGAAGAAGCTAAGTTTTTTAGGCAGAGACGTCGTTAGACAATGACGAACGTGTTTCGATACCTGACTTCGATTGCTGAGTACAATTTAAACGACCGGGCCACAGAGCAGCTGGTGTTGCGATCTATCGTAAACAGAACATTTTGAGTGATGATTTTAAAGTTAACTTCAGTTTGCTAGAAGCCGAGCCACTCATAGCTTTTTTGAATGATGAACTCAAGCTCGAAATGAACACAAATCGAAATGTTTCGACAACTAACAGTGGTACTGTCATTGACGCTATTTTTCAACGGTTTTTAAATACTTTGAAAACACAAGTATATGTGTCATATTTTATTTATCATAAATTATCATTACCGCTCTTCCCCAAATTGA
The DNA here is from genome assembly GCA_019973975.1 of Trichonephila clavata. NCBI lineage: Eukaryota > Metazoa > Arthropoda > Arachnida > Araneae > Nephilidae > Trichonephila > Trichonephila clavata. The sequence continues at coordinate 11,823 of BMAO01002083.1, forward strand.
ACAAGAATAATTATTTTTGATAAAAAATTGCATTACTCCTTGTGTTAATTAAATAAAATTTTCATTAAAGATATCATTATTCCATAGAAATTATTTCCAATCATACTCGATTCATTTTTTTTCAGGATTTAAGTTGATATTGCGAATTTACCACGATAACATGTCAGATGTTACGCATCGTATGCGACTACTGTAAGGCTCGTTTCTTTTTTTGTTTTTGTTAACTCGCGAAACCCGAACTTATATAATATATCTCATTTGCATAAATCACGCTCTGGCTCCCGGTGGAAATTGGTTGAAATAAATAAAACTTTTAAGAAAAATAGAGAAGGTTAGTGGAAACCGTATAGATCCGTCACATACTTACAGAAACAAATAAATAAATGTAAAATAAGAACACTTCAAGAGCTTCAAAAAGCAATCAAAAAGGAAGTTAGAAAAATTCCCCCCAAAATGATCGAAAAAGCACTTTTTACATAGCCTAAGAGTTTAAACAAAGTGTTCTATGCTAAAGGAAGCTACATTGAAAATTTCATGTAAACAACTTAATTCAATAAAAATTTATTATTCTCTGAAAAAGGTCATATTATTTTTGAATCAACTGGTACATCAATGTTATTGAAACATGAACGAAAATAAGACAGAATGGGCCTAAAATCTATCCCGTTACGGAACAACGAGTAGTAGAAAGAAATATTTTCCGATAAAAAGAAATTTTATCTTGACATCTTTTATGGCTACAAAGATTATTGGAATAACTTGATCACGGAACCAAAAGAATTCTTCAATCGACAGATGAGAAGAGTATCAATGATGGTTTGCGGAGTCTGTACTCATGATGAATTTTGTGAATTACAGAGAATCTTTGTACAAAGAAACACTGCTCAATATCAAGCTATGCTATGTGAACATCTGACATTATATGAATTTTTATTCATTGGAGCAAACCGAACACTTCAGCAGTATAATATTTCTTGTCGTGTATATCTAATACCACTCAGAAAATGTTTTTTCCCATAACTTCGTGAATTGAAGTAGAAACGTGATAAGCCTTAGTGATATTATATTGCAAAATTGATGCTAGTAACGAGCCGTTTTCATCGCTGACGAGGGAACTGGAAATAGCCCTTATGAAAGAATGACGCAATACTTCTGAAATTGCACTTAACCCCCTTTTCTCCCTGTCTTTTTAATATAAAAAACAAGTTTAAGGCTATAAAAAAAGGAAAAAACATATACCGCATATTAATTTCCATGTTTTTTTTATATAAGTGGTCCTATAAATTGTTAACAGTGTATTTTCCATGCATTTCCTATATTTTTGTTAATTTAAAAATTTACTACATTATTTAAACATATTAAATCCTAATTATAGTAAATGTGTTGTACAGCATATACCATATATCTAACTTATAATTAGAACCTTGTTAGTATCATAACTTTGGAAATTGAAAAGTAATCATACTAATATTAACGAACTGTCGAAAATTGTTAGTCAAGCAAGTAACGTAACTTAGTCAAGTAATAACGTAAATTAAATTCATAAGATCACGTTCTAAGAGATGTAAAGTGCTGTATCGAGTTTTGATGCTGAAGGTTATTTTAGATATATATATATATATATATATCGATGCAATTAGTAATATAATTAGTTGGGGTTTTGTCTGAATTTTTAGGTGCCTATTCGTGACAAGAACGTATCACTGGTAGGATTCAATAAGCTTCATTAAGAATTTTTTCGTCTTAGTCCTTAGTCATCCAATATACGCATGATAAATGTACAAAAAATGATGCTACAATATTTTATCTATATAAGAACAGTTTCAATATAATTAAGGGGATAATGACAATGTAGCATCAAGTAGTAGGAATTTTGATTGGATAGAAATTTAATGTATTGCTAATTTTAATGTAAAATTTTATGATATGATAAGAATTTAATTTCTTTGATCATGAAAAAGGGTTGTATTTCTCCATTTTAAGTACATAACATTAATAAAACCATTTCAGAAGTTGTTTTATCTATCTCAGTAATGTGCAATATATTTTCTTTTTTTATTTTCAGCTCAAAGGCAATGCGAGAGACCTAAAGATCCAGAACATGGAAGTGTTCAGTGTAGACTTTTAAATGATAAATAGTAAGTTTGTCTTTGTTATTTTTAAACCAAAAATCTTTCGCGCAATACATTCAAAACATATATCAAGGAAACAAAATATGAACTGTACAAGAAGTAAAAGTTTTGTTGATTATCGCATTGGTTAATAGGTATAAGCAAGAAAGAAGTAAAATATTATAACGTTTTTATGAAATTTAATATAAGAAACGCGATTTTATTTTAAAATTATGGCATAAAATTACAACCAAATAATTCATGAAAATAAAATTTTAAATTACCATAAAATCTGGCGTATAACGAGCACTGCCGTGTTACGTGATCCTATATCTTCAAGATGCATTTTTTTAATTTTTAGGTATATTCCCCGTATAACAAGCAGCTCTTTTTTACGAAGAAACCTAAAATATACGTGCACAATGCTCTTATGATTTGAAGACATATATTCTTGGTATTATTCCAAGCTGTAGAAAAAATTAGTACATTTCTGGAACTACAACCCTTGAAGTTCACAAGGAAGGTTATTTATTTTAAATAAACATTATTTTGATCTATGTAGAAGTCTGATTTGTTTCTATACTCCTCTTCTTTTCATTTTCAAAGCTCTTATTTTTATTCCCTGCGTATAATGTGCACCCGTAAATTTAGACCTTAGTGTTTGTGTTAAAAGTACGCGTTTTATGGTAATCATGTTGCACATACTGAATGTTTGTAAATTACTTCGAAACAAAAGAATCAAAGTAAGGAAAATAATCCGTAAAAAAGACAAAAAGAGAAGCAAGAATTAATTGAAGTAAAAATATATGTACAGAAATGAATGGAAATAAAGACGTAGAAAAATAGTAACACTCGAACAATTGCTTTGAGAATAGAGAAAGCACGTCAAAAGCATATTTTCAGTGAAAGCGTTTAATTTTGATAATTGCAGCTATTTAACAATTCAAGATTCAACACAAATTTAGCCGAAGTAAAGATAATTTTTGATCAGCGTACATCCTCAAAGATTTAGATTATTATATGGTAGCATATTTTGAAAGGCAAAGTGGATTATGGTTTCAAGAAATTGATAGATGCTTTATCGCACGATCATACTCGTGCTGATATGCACAAAACACAAAGATACCCATTATAGCAAGAAAAATTCATATAAGTCTTATTTGATGCAATATTTCATTGCCAACATTGATTTAATAAAATATTTTCGTTCATCCACCCATTCCCCCCCCCCAAAAAAATTTGGCACGTTAATGAAATAATTGAATTCTAGAAATAGAATGTAATTTAGTCTAAAAAAGATTTGTTGTAGCTTTTCACACAATTTCTAGTGTTCCACAATCCAGAAAACTGTAAGTTTGTAATTACATATGAAATTTTATACATTAAATACGCCCTTTCCCTGTTCCAAGAGCAGAATTTTAAATCTTAAAAAGCAGATGACCCTTCTCACTAATAAGATTTCTTGAGATGCATTTTACAGAAGGCACTAACAATTCTAAGCTCATTTAAAGAGCTTAGAATTGTTAGTGCCTTCTGCTTACTGTTTTTCTACAATGTTGTCTCGTTTTTCAAATATAACATTGGCAATACTCACAACAAAGAAGGGGCCTAATCGCACTGTCCCTTGCATGATGCTCAAAGCTACGAATAGAGACCGGCGTAAATTACTAGCTCCTTGCCATGAGGAATTTCGTTGGTTTCGATCTTACATTGTGAGACAAGTGTCCCCCCCCCCATTAGAGAAACAACAACAAAACACAAAGAAAGGAATTCTTATGTATAGCTTCTTGGGAATACAAAGAAAAAATAGTTATGAAGAACGCAATGGGTACAGTATTTTACTGCTTCTATGAGAATACTTCGCAAAAAAAAAGGTAAAAAGATCTCTGATGTGAAAAATAAACTTTCTATTTTTAGTGCTGAACTGAACACAGTGTAGGTTCAATTTACTTTAAGAAGACATTGTGCATGCTTGCATAACGTTATCAAAATACAATTCTGAATTCAATTAAAATTCTTGTGCTAGGAATCTTAATCATTTATAAATATTTTTCATCATGAGATAATTTTTTCAAATATAATTAAAGTAATTTATACCATTTTTGACGAAATAGTTTTTAAAGGTATTAAAATTGTAATTTATTTTTATTAGTACTTGTACCGGGGAATGTGAAACAGGATATAAATTTCCAGATGGAAGGGAGACCTACATCCTTGATTGTTCAAAGCATACTGGGCAGTGGACGCCTTATCGAAATTTTCCCGATTGTGTTGGTAAGTTTCACAGAAACTGTTGAAAAGAATATGATCTAATGTTTTATATGTATAAATGAGGGCTAAGAATCCTGAACACACTCATTATTTGTCTTATTTTTAAATTTAAGGTGATTTTTCTTTATGAAATTTTTGTACCATCTTAAATATATGTGTGTATTTGTATCTTAAATATACCATCTTAAATTATTATAATGCATTTTTTAATGCTGATTTCAGTTATGCTACTATTTTATTTTTTAATCTCCCAAGTACTTTTTTACAGTAGAATTGTCTGAAGAAAAACGAATAGTATGTACAAAAGAACACAATATATAGAAAAACATAAAATATATGTGTTGGAATAACACAAAACTTTACAAACGCGGTTCATTTAACATGGCCTTTGAAAATTACATGACTGCTATATGTTTGAACATCATTTTTATATGGGCCAGTCGTTTGCTTTAAATACGGCTGTACTTCTTTTGGGCATGGAATGAAGTAAAATACTAAAACATCCAATAACTGGCATTTGTTTGAAGGCTTTTTCTTCCAAATATCATAATCAATGTTACATTGTAAGTTCTCTATCAGATTGAGTTCTGAGGACAGTCCAGCCTAGGTCATTTTATTGACAGTATCATCTTCGAGTTATTTTTGGACTGTTTTTGCAGTGTGACACAGAGTTTTATCATCCTGAAACATCCATGACTGATTCCCAAAAATATCTACCACAATTGGTAGCAATTCATCTGTAGTACTTTGTATTAATTTGTAGCACACATTCTCTGATTTTCTCTGTTCTTCTCACGGTGTGAAGTCTTACAATTACACGAGAAGACACGCAATCTCATATCACTTTCGTAGGGTGCCTTACTGTGTTCTTCAGATTTTAAGAATTGAATTCTTTATGGACGTCTTACATAGGCACTACTTATGTTACCTAAGATACGAAACTGGCTTTCATCATCAAATATTACCTTTTCTAAGTCTTTAACAGTCCATAATGAGTTATCACTGGCCTGCGCAAATCATTAAGTGATGGTGGTTTCGTGTTAGCTCTTTGAAATTTTGTAATCCAATTTTCAGCAGTCTTACTTTCACAGTTCTAAAGGACACATTCACACTAGATATCAATCTCTGCTTGCAAATAAAATCCTGCGCAATACCCTGTATTGACGTATGTGTCTCGGTCGTCCTATTGCTTCCTGTTCTCAATAGAATTTGTGTGTTTCAGGGTATAATTTCAATATTCTCCCAACTGTAGAAAAATCACATGGTACTTCAACAACAATTTAGAACATAGGTTCCCAACCTTTTTCGAGCTGGCCCCCACTTTTCTAGTGAATGTTTCGATATCGCCCCCTTTTCTAGTGAATATTTCGCCCTTTTCTAATGAATATTTTAATACCACCCCACTCCCAACTAGAGGAATAAAAGTGTACTTAATACATGGTGAAAACAAGAGTTACATTTTAAAACATATCCTATAATTAATAGAATATATTTTTCAATTTAATTTTTCTAAAGCTCCATTTCTTATTTGCGAATCTGAAATAGCTGTTGCCGCAAATATAATTAACTGTATAATATTATTTATTTTAGTCATATATAGGATATTGTTGGAATTGAAATGCTACTGAATTTCTTCTTCATTTAAAAGAGTGGAATAAAAAAGTTTTAGCTTACCTGTTATAAAGACAGGCAGGGGTTTTGATGATACGAAGATAAATATAAATTGACAGTTTCAGCCTTTAAAGAATCACACGTTAATTCCTGATTAACATATTTTATTATGTTTCTTGGATAATATTCATAATGTAATCCAGTGGACGAAACATTTTCCCTACTGCTCACAGACAAAGACAACAAGTGCACTACAGAAATTAAAATTTACTATATCATTCGGTTTAATGTAGGTCGTAATGAAATGTAATATTTAAGTTTTCCATCCACTTCCCGAACTACCGAAATATATGAATTTTCGTACATGTAATATAGAAATGATTTGAATACATACAATCAACCTAAGTAAACAGCATTAAAGTTTACTTTTGTTAGTAATAATCAGAGTGTTTTCTTGGTCTTTTCAGACTATATTTGGTTAATCTGCCCAAGCCCCTCCGTGCCATCTCAACGCCTTCTAATTTTCTCTGGGTTTCTTACCGCCCCCCTGAAAGTCTCAAACGCCCACAAGGGGGCGTTATCACCCACGTTGAAAACCTATGATTTAGAAGATAGAATAGCATTCTTCCTTCAAAAGTAGTATTAAGTATAATTTATAATAAGACAAAAACAAGAAAATTTACCTATAATTCCAGTATTATATCCCCCCACACACTTGATATTGCAACACAGAGCTCTTTAAATACACTAAAAGATACTTAATATTCAGTTTTCAACCTTTTATTACTAATATTCTCGAATTAGTTGGAATTATGGAGTGTTTCATGGGTTGAAAAACTATCTCCCATTACACTATAATAGCCTTGTACTTGTCTTCTCATGGGTTTTCTAAAATATTATAAAACTGTTTACTTTACACAAAATCTACAAGCAGATTTGAAATGGAAATAAAAAATCCATTAGAATCAGTAACAATAGTTAAAATAGTAAGAAGGAGAAAATTAAATCAAACTCAAAAATTAAGCTAAAGAATCAGTGTGCTCAGAACTTTTTGTCGCTAATGTATTTATATTCTATTAATTTATTTTGTAGATTCATTTTGAATTTTTCAAGAAATCGTTTCAATGGAAGTTTTTTTTTTTAAATGAAAACACTTTTCACGTTGTTGTTATAATTCATACTAAATTTATAACATACACTTTGTGAAAATATTCCGGAGTAAAAGAAGAAAAAATTTTAAAAGGTTTTTCTTCAATTTACATGTAATGTTACTTCGCAGTTTAATAGATGATTCTATGTGAAAGGAAACAAAATTATTCTTGATAGAATTAAAGCTTCGATGAGTATTCTTAGACTTTAGTTCAATTCAGAAAAAAAAACTGAATGGGACATTAAATATAGTTACTTGTTGTATGTGATAAACCAAAATGTCTGGGAGAATCACAACAGTTTAAAATTCAACCTCTGAGAATAAAGTTCAGATAATGAAGTCAGAATGGCCAATCTGGCTACACTGGAGAAACAAAAAGCTTCACATGCGTAGTGGCCGATGTTGACTTTCTGTCCCCTCCGCTGTTCAGTTGAGCGCTGTTTGTGTGTTCCATGTAAGACTTGTTTTACAAAGTGTTTGTTTAGGGCGTTGGTTCTTAACTGAGAACAATAATAATGAAATAACGAAAAAAGGATAAATTTAAACTTTTGTTTTTTAAGCTTGACAAGCCTCCGGAAGAAACTTATGCGATACTGGTACGTGTTTATGAAGATCAAGCACTGCCAACTAAGTGTGCGTACGAGTGGTTTGCTTGTTTTTGAGAAAGCCATGAATTTTTTTTTTCTAACAGCGCCCGTAGCGAAAGACAGGTGACCTCCGTCAGTGAGGAAAGCATTGAGAAAGTGAGGAAATTAATCCAGAAAGTACGTTCATTAACTGTGCGCATGATAGCTGATGAACTGCAGATTAACCGTGAATCCGCGTAAAAAATCGTTACTCAGAGTTTAGAAATGAAGAAAACAGTTTGTCATTTTGTATCACATCACTTGACTGACGATCAGACGCAGGACAGTTTGGAGGCTTCACAAAATTTTGTCGAAACAGTGGATGCGATACCAAATGTTTTGATCTGTATTGTCACTAAGGATGAGTCCTGGTGTCTGAGGTACGACCCCGAAACGAAACGGCGAAGCATGGAAAGGCGTTCTCTCACCATCTCGTCGGATAAAGGTGAAAGCAGAAAAATCTTACATCAAAGTGATGCGCATCGCCTTTTTGTTTTAGTCAAGACATTACCCATAGTGAATTTCTACGTAAGGGAACGACAATGAATGCTGCAAGGAACTTTGAAACTTTGACCCGTTTCATGAAACGTCTACACGCTGGGTACTACCTCAGTATACTAAACAAGGTTCCTGATTTTTTGTTCACGATAATGCTTGCTTCCCGCAGCCAATATCATCCAACAGTTCCTGGCAGTAAAGGGGGTGGTTTAAATTTAACATAGACCATACTCTCCAGACTTCTTCCTATTCCCACGCCTCAACTCAACTTGGTGATATTTCTGACATCCACAACGTGACGAGGCATATGAACTTCATCCCAAAAGACTTCTTACACAGTTTCCAGGACACGTATAGCAAATCCCAGTGTTGCATAGTTATGAGAGGTGACTATTTTGAAGGACACAGTAAGGTTACTCTTAATATTTCATCTTCATTAATGTTTACAGGACTCCCTTCACTTTATTATCAGAGGTTGTATTACGTTCCAGGTCAGAAAATTTCTTGAGCTTTTATGCCGATTCAAAACTCCTCGGCCTAAAAATGAATTTCTAAAAAAAGTATAAATTTAAAATAAATTTAAGTATCGATCATTTTAACTTTTTATTTGAAGCTGCTAGATGAGAGTTTTGTATGAAAACACGAATAAAAATATATTGTTCAAAATCTCCATTGTGGAAGCACATCATTATCATATTCATACGTCAAAATTGCTAGTTCAATAGAATAGTAGACAATGTAATGCTCAAAACATTCAATATTTACTCTAGGAGATTATTGAGAGGGTTTAAAAATGCACAAATGCAATAAAATTAAAATAATTTAGATGAATAATTTCTTAATGGCGCACAAATATTGAATGTCTATCTATTTTACGTTCATACCTAGTAAGAACATTAAAAAAAATAATATAAATTTTTAAAAAATGTGCACTAAATTAAATACCCGGGTATATTAAGGCTTTTCATTAACAAGTATTAAAAAAAATACTTTTTGATTGGAGTATTTGCATTTCTAATATTCCTTTCATTACAGTCTCTCATGTTGTTTAAAAGTAACAACAATCTTTGAAGCCTTAATGACTTATACAGTAGTTTTTAAATATTATCTTTAGAGATTTTAGTACTCTAGACAAGGGGAAAATACGTCCCAATTTAAGCTTTAATATTTTAGATTATCGCTTCTAAACAAGTAAAATAATGTTCTACATATTATTTTTTAAACTAAATATCTCTTTTAAAAACTCATAATAACTGTAAACCAAATATTTAATGCCTGAAATCTAACAAATCTAAAAACATAAGACTATCATAAGGCTTCCACAAAATAACATTTACAAATACAGTTATTGAAAGTACGATATCTGAATTTTTACGGTTCCTTTAATCTTTGCGTTCATAAAGCAATCTTAAGCAATATTTCTAATTTCTTAAATTGCACAAAGTAATTTAGAAAAAATAAATTATTTAGGAAGATGCATCTTAATTGCATCATTACCGTTATATCATGGTTATTACCTTTTCTTCTTGTTTGTGCTACGAGCGGAGATTATAGTTTTAGAATATAATAATTATTATGCTAAAAATAACTGTTATTGTTATTTATCACCTGATATATGATTCCACTATTATTATCCGACTATTCTTTTTCTGCAGCGCATTAAAATCGTATCAACTAATGGCCAAACATTTTCTAAATGTGTTAATTAGGGAACATGGCTTCTCCGAAATGACATCCTGAATTGCTTTCACAATTAACTAATTGTACTAGATTTCTTTGGGATTTAATGAATGTTCAGATAGAAAATAAGATATGAAATGTCAATTTTATTTTATTTCAGAACGAATTCCTTGTCATTTCCTTGCGTACAATTAATATTTTTACTGTATGTTAAACAATTTTATTTTTAATTTTTGAACGATAAACGATCATTAAAAATGAATTAGATATTTAATATACCTATTGGTTGTGATTCGTGAAGTGATTAGCTCTTCCGTTAACGTTCATTTCTTTGTTTTGAAAAAGTAAAGAAAATTTTTATGCTTCACATTCAATACCGTGTATTTTGTATTATAATACAATAAAATATGTATGTTCTTGAGTAAAAACCAATTGAATTTTTTTTTGTATCCTCCATTGCTTTATTAGTAGTTTTGGATTCATTCGGAATGAAAAATAATTTTAAAGAAATTTTAAATAAGTTAAAATTTATTTAAGTGACTTCAAAACAGCTAACCTGATGTTCTTGGGTGACAATGTAAGAAGTAGTACCAATATCAGTGCTGAAGTTTCAGACATTTTTTCATTAGTTGTTACTATTTTAGATGAGAGTCATCAGCTGTACGAGTTATTTCATTGGGCCTTTCTGACTTTTTACTTCATTTCAGATTATAAGACACAAAATTGGATGAATTAAACATTGTAATGAAAGTAAAGTTTCAATTAAAATATTTCAGGAGTTATACTGAAAGATTAAGTTTAATTTAAGGTTGATAGTGTGTTTCTTTTAATTCTTATGTGTGTTAAAGTTTTTGTTAATTGTATTCAGTTCTTAAATTTGGAGGTTTAAATAGTTTGAGTTAATCATTCTTTATTTTTCCAAAATGAAGTTTTTTCTTCGTAGAGAACTATTCAACAATTAACATCAAAATTATTACCGAAAATCAATGTTACTTCAAATACTACATTCACCCATATTAATAATTACTTCATGTAAATATTAGCTCTTTAGTTTTGGTTAGTTTTGCTCACTTTTCCATTTGATTTAGTGATTAATAATGAGAAAATTTTATCGTAAAAATAAGTTAGCTGCTTTATTTTCTTTTTTCATCTCATAAAAAATATTTGTTGTTATTTAAGAGAGAAATGAAAATATCTCGTTTTCATCAACTAAAATAAGTTCAGAATTTTTTTTCCAACTTCGCTTCTCTGAGAATACATGCTATTTTTTATGTACATGTAATTTAATTTATTTCTCTAAATTTTAACTTTTAGAGAATTTTTTTATATATTTTTAAATGTTTATTTGATCTTTTTTATATTTCAGGTTCATACGGTGGTGGTGGTTACAGTCAAAGTGCATCACAACGAGGTAATGAATTGCTAGAAATATATATTACTCTTTTTTATTACATTATGGAAGCAAAATTACATGAATATCTGAAATACTTCAAGTTTGAATTACTAACTCACTAATAAGGAACTTACTGTATTTTCTAAATTTTATAGGTACCCGAAGTACAGCATATAGCCAGGCTTCTTCTTCAGGTATATATTTTCAAACTTATTTTGTTAAATTATATGGTAAAATTATGCGATGATTATTTCATTTCTTGAAGCACTTAATTGTTGTGTAAATGTTTTCTCATGCAACATATATTACGTTATTTTTACGAAGACAGTAGCAATTAAAATTTATTTTATATATGAAAAGAGTTTTAACTCTCTCTTTTGATATGTATTTCCCCACTTACGGACTCGTTATTCAAATAACATCTCTAAACACCACAGATAGTCAGAAACCATCAGTGTACCTTTGTGCTAAAACAAGAAGCTACAGATAAGTATAATTTTATAAAAGAGAGAACAATTCGCGAATTTAATGAAAATCTTAAATTAAGAGGAGTTAAATAAAAGTAAAATGCAAGAATGCAATAAATATAATTTAAACTTCTTCGTGGTTTAATTGTTTATTATAGACTATCCGACTCGGGATATTATTCTAGAAATTTTTTTTCACAATATACTTAAATTTTAAACGAATTATTTTAATTTAATCAGCTAATTGATGAAAGTTTTGCTTCTAGATGCATGAACGTGTATGTTTCTTTGAACTAGGAATTTTATGTGTTAAACGTAGAAAAGGTTATAGAAAAGTAAAGTTACAATAAATAATATTATCAATATCCTAGACTTTTTGCCTTACTATTCAATGGTGTTGTAGAAATAAATCAGAATTTTGGGAAAGAGCATTCTGAATAGTTTAAAATCTGTAATAATTGCTAATTATCGTAAAAGTTACTGAAAATACTCCAAGTATCAAAGATGGCAAACTCTAAAAGGGTAAAATAAAAATGTTTATAAATATACGGAACAAACATTTTTCCACGTAAAAGATCTACTAATATTAGTATTGACTCTTAAAACTGTATTCATTTTTTGTTTTTCCAGGCTCCGGCTCTTACAGTCACAGTTACAGTCATAGTTCTTCAGGCCGAGGTTCAAGTAAGATATTTTAAATTGGAAACTTTTTTTGTGTATTATATTGTATAATTTATTAAATTAATTCAATTATTGTTTATTTTAAAATTTTTTTGGTGGAGGATCGCATTTTGATCGATATTCATCACTTACGCCAGGTAAAAAAATCTTTATAATATATTAATGAATATTGTATAAATTATTTCTTTATAAAATAAACCAAACTAATTTGTCTTACTTGTAAAACTCAATATTTCATTTCATTCTATGGAGTTCTAAGAATAATTCTACCAGTCTGTATCGTCATATTTAGACGAAAATATTACTATCGCTTATTTGCAATGGTGATCGAGATTTGAATCGTATATTTCTTTTTAAATTATATAAATGGATTAAAAATTATTTAAGCTTGTATTTACGATTACTAATTTTAAAGATTATAAAAAAAAGTACAATTAAATTCGTATTTAAAATTTTTGTATAATATAACTTTCTGGAAAATCACGTGCTAAACATGTGGGTATATTAGATAATAATTATTGTAACTGTTACTAATACATTTTTCTAAAACAGTTACATATTAATAGACTACAAAAGTAGGATTACAGATTAAGTCGACAGATTTTAAAGTGTTTTAATAATTTATTAAAAGAATATTAAGGAAATTGATGGGGATTATATATTGTGAATCTAGCAATCAAATGATTTTTACGCCTCTTCAATATTTTCTTTGAAAAACCTAAATAATGAAATTTTAGTACAATACCAGAGATTGACAGACAGGTCAATATCTTAAACCTTCTACATTATTAAAGCAGTAGAGTATTTTAATTTTTTTTTTTTTTTAAAAAAAAGATTTGTAGATTTAAAAAAAAATTTTTTTCTGGAAAATAACTTAAACATTTCATAATTTCAGTTAGATCTTACCATTGTACCTTTAATAATTTATTTTACTATGCTAAATTTAAAAAATATCTTTATTTTTAAAATTTTTGATGTACACAAAGAAACATTTTAACTACATTTAGAAAATAATTATAAAGCCATATAAATACATTTTTCTTAACCAGTAATAAAGTCAATATATAATAAGACAAGATCTTTTGGTTTTATCTATTTCAAAATGTAAAAAAAAAATAATTAAAATAATTTCTAAGAAATATGTTGCAAACTAAATGGAAAAAACCTCCATTCTGCTAGCTTGTGAACCATGTATTTGTATCTGAGGAACTTAACGTGATAGCTTATTACAGTTGAGAGCCTCGTACTCTGATATATTGAGGTTGTTCGTGCGGAATAATGGAGTGAAAACTAGGACGTTGAAACACTGACTCCAAAATTACTTGAACGTGGGTTAATTCATAAGAGTCAATCGACAATGGTTCTTCTGTAGCGTAAAGATCAGTTAATCACACTGAACTAAAATCACATCTTGTAGATCGATATTTGGTGTGTAAAAAATTTAAATCCTCAATTATTTTTTCGAATGAATCAAATTATTAAAATTTGATTATGAAATTCATTTTTGATGAAATTAATAAATATGGGTGAAAAGGTTAACACATATAAACTTCATATGTAATTTATTTATTAAAGACATTAAAACAATATTTTTAAAATGTTTATTTCTAAAAACTTCTGTTGATTTCCGTTCATACTTGTTTATAAATTATTTTTATATTATGTTAATAATAATTGAATTTGAAGAAAATAACTTGAAAATTTCTAAGCATTTGATAAGATTATTATAAATATTTCATGGAGGCTTCATTCAAAAAAAGGCATTTTTATAGTTCACTACAGTGGTATTAACATTTACATTATCTTTAGGAACAGGCCAGGGATGTAGTCAACTAAAATCTCCTAACTATGGTTCTAAGCATTGCAGCATGACTAATGGACAGTGGTAAGTTTTCGAAAAATTTCGTTACTTATACATATTTTGAAATTTACTTGTTTTAGTTTACCTTAATTTCAAAATTTTTAATATATTAAAGGGCTCCACATAGCTTATTTCATCATTATATTGTAAGGTTAAAAATTATTTATTTAAAGTTCACAAGATTCAGAAAAAAAATAGCATGCTAAGAATCACACATACATAATAACTAATAAAATCTGAATTACAAATTTTTGTTTAATTTTGTAAGTTCTTTGAATGAAATTCGCCATTTTCATTCCTAAATAATTCCATAATATTTTCCTCTCATTAGGAAAGATTATTCCAACTAATACAATTCAACATAAGTAAGTAATTAAGCTATTAAAAACAATTACGTTGCACATTTACTTTTTTAAAAATAGTAAAAGGAAATAAACTGAATCATTACCAAATATATGTACACTTGTAATGATTCTGTTTTTTCATTACAGAGGAAAAATAATGTAAATAAATAGCATTCAACAACGTTTATTAAGATAAATTTCTAGGAATAAGAAGTCACTAGGAATCACTTTTCTTTTTAATTATTCGTGTACATGTTTTAAACAAATTGTAAGACTACTATGAAAAACAAAATACTTACTTTACAGCTCTTTTAAATTTGACATTTATTATTTTGTTGTTCTTAATATTCTGCACTATTAATCATAAATTAGACGGGGTGAATTGAAAAATATTATAAATCAGTCGTAAGTAAATAAATGATAATTTTCTTAAAGAATATTGTACCTTAGCTTTCATTTTGAAAATGCATATGTGTGAAACAATTTAAATGAACCGAAATTATAAGATGATTAACAATCATTTTAAAACTATATTTTTTAACAGAAGGAACCTTTTTTTACTTAATAATATTAGTTTTAATATTTTGCGTGTATGATTATCAAATTTTTCTTTGAAATTTTGTATATATAAACGTGACTAACGCTAGGTCATAAATATAATGATAAAATTTCGTTTTCATCAGACATGAATTAAAATACTCTGGAATGTATATGTACCTTATATTTTTCCTTAATTTTTACTTTTAAAAAAAGAAAAAAATACTCAGCATTTTTTAGTAATTCCAAGTTTTTTTGCCTTTTTCTTGTAATGTAAACCTATAAAATTTTTATTAGTTTCTTTTTCCTTTAATTTGATTATAGTTAAAATTAAAGACGAATGCTTTCTTATTGGGTTTGTTTTAAAATGCAATTTTTAAAAATTTTATATTCGTAAAATAATAATTATATTTACAGGCTAACAAATTTAATTATGTCTGAAAATGCAAAGTAAATTGAGAACTAAACAATAATGTAATTATCAAATTGATTTTTTTTAAAAATATATAATTTTTTCTAGATAATATTCACGAATATAGTGTTCTCTCATTATCTTACATAAATTTGTTAAAACTATTATTTTATATTTTTTTATTAATTTTCGTTTTTAATGCTTCATTTTTGTACAGTTGATAAATAATACAAAATACTTTTTTAACAGCAGATAAATTATTTATAATATATACAAATTTTAGCTTATTTATATAGTACAAACAAATGAATTTATCATAAATACTAATTTCAAAAAAAAGAATTCACTCGTTTTGAAGTTTTCAAAATTCTTATTCTTAAATTCTTTCATAAAATAATCTATAATGTGCAAATAAATGTTTTGGAGGATTGGAGGAAAAACTAATTGCATCGTATTGAAATGCTAGCTGAATCATCAAAAAATAATTCTTAGTCATTATAAACACATTAAAGATTACTACAAAAATAATACTATGCTACGAATGGTAAAAATATTAAATTTCAATTTCAGGTAATTCATATATGATGAATATCATTAAAAACTGATAAATTGAAAAGAGATTAAAATCATATTAAACTATAGAAAAGCAATATCATTCAAACTGCATATTGTCAGCACAAAATTACTTTTAAAAGGAGCTTATCAATAGGAAAATTACATGACTTTCGGCAAGCCATTTCCAAATCCATTCGAAAATTTCCTGTATTTAGTTAATTGAATCTGTTTTTCTCGAATTCGGTTTAATCAATACTGCTTGAAATATACGTAGCGCATTAGAGTTTACTTTACACATTTTTCTTCATTATCATTTTCAATTATAGAAAACAGATTTGCTGCTATTGAAAATTAGTAATATTTTCAATAACGACAAATCATCTGCATCACGGCAATTTTTAATTAGTAAAAAATATAACCACAAACGCCATCAATGTTGAGACATTGAAAATGTTATATTTGGAACTAGATTTCTAAAATGGAATAACATGGCATTGAAAATAATTTTAATAAGAAATACCGGCTGCATGACCAGTGTGGCGATGTATAACGCAACAATTCAGCAGCCTCTCACAACGAGGATTACAAGCTCGAATCCGGACCATCATGATGATGCATGCAGAAGCGAGATTCGTTCATCACAACGTAATTCTATTCCGTTGTCCATGTCTACCGTTCATCGCACCATTGGTGGCGCAGATGCCTGTGGTTTCAAAGCAAGAGTAAACGAAGCAATGGACGCCTACCAAACATTTCACTCTGCTGCAAACGTACCAAATGGTACAAGCAGACTGTTCTGAATCTGTACAGAATCTGTTGTTATATGATTCATGATGGACCCATCACTTCCATGCACACAATCCACCTGTCATCATGGTTAGTGATGCATCGAGAAGGGTGAGACTGGCCCCACCGGTCCCTTGTTTCCTTGCATACAGAGATGACCGATTCCCTTCATAGTCATTTGGTTTTGTTCAACATGTTGAGCGATTTCTCTGAAGGATAATCTGCAAACCCTATAGACTAGTATTCTTCCTCGGTTGATTTCAGAAACTTAGTCAAAAGACTCGATGTCTTTCACGAGGCGCAGGAAAACAGCATACACAACAAATGCATGGAAAAACAATTGCCGTTCTTCAAAATGCCAATCTGTTTACACATTATAAAGCTTTTGCACCCCCGTGATGTGCATCTGCGCTAAAATGCTAATGATTTGCATATTTCATCGTCGCCAACTCATGATGTAAATTTCACAATGTTTGCATGCTTCCTCAGGGTGTTGCATTTTGTTCGGCCCCAGCAAGTATGTAAATTTATTTAATGATTAAATGTGATTTCCTTTATATTTATGTATCATCTCTTCGACAATTCATAGAGTGTTTTCTTATCTTTTTTACCCCTAAATAACGGAAAAAAGGTAATTTACTTGAGGAAATTTTATTATTTCCTAATAAGATAATAATCACTATTTTTGCGATTTAAAAATTTTTGTTTATCAAAACATAATAACATAGTTATTCATTTCAATATTTTAAGCAAAACGCGTCATTGTAGAAATTATTTCTCTTTAGAGAAAACGACTCCAGCTTAAAACAAATCTTCGGCATATCGAAATATTCTTTTAACGACACATTAAAATAAACTCAAACGAGTCAAAGATTCCAGTCAATTTCGCAGTTACGTTCTTGTCTTCTATTATTTTGCTGAAACTCCGAATCCAGCATTTTCAAAAAGTCTATCAAATGACTTCGGAAATCTTAGATAGAAATAAGACATATGATAGAAAGTTACTTCTACAATACCATCCCATATTGCTGCGGGAAGAAAACTAATCCCACCTGTCACACCATCTGGTGGAGACGGCTTTTATTGTAGAATTCTGGGACTGTGAGAGAGAAAAATCGTGATATTAATCCTCTTAGGGAGGCTTAGCTTCATCCTTTCTCAATTTCTAACACCCAAGTGTAGTCACGAAAAGAAAAGGAAGTAGTTTATTTTCGTTCATTTTGTTTTGCTTACTTTACTTTCGCTACATACTTTCACAGTGAAATTCTTGATAAATTATTGTATGTTATAGATTCCTATAGACGAACATCCAAATGAGGGTTGTAATGTGTGTGTTCGAAAAAGGAACATATTTTAGAATAAAATCAATTACCTAATGAAAATTAAATATCTCCGTAACTTAGGTTTTTACGAAAGAGGAAATATAACCAGATAAATTATTTTAACTAATTATTTCCTATTATCTGACTTTGGTTCCATTTGACTTAAATATAAAGAAAAACTCTTAAAAAATTGTAAATCCGTCAATGGTTTCAAAATGTTTTATTTTCAGATTTTTGGAATCTAATAATTAATATTAACTTCCCTCAAAATTTTCAGGCTTATTCTGTGTCCATTATAAAGCTCAAAATGGGCATAATATTCATATTACCCAAATTGTAGAAAAAAATATCTCTACTGCATAATAAGGAATATTTTATTTTTTTAAAAAAATATTTATCTGTTAAATGAAATTGGAATCACAAGAAACAGTTTAAATCGGGAAAAAAACCAGATTCTTAGGAAAAAAAACGAATGTAATTAAATTTAAGAGCAACTTAAATGCATTACCACACATTTCCGTATATAAATTGAGAATTCTTAAAACTCTTTTTTAAAGAGGTCGAAAGTGAAAAAAAAATGAAAACAAGGAAAAATGTCTTTACTTATTGTTTTAAACATATTATTTCGTTAGGCATGTACAAAAGACTTTAATTCTTCAGGTTTTGCTGTTGTTGTTAATTTACAAATGAATTTTTCGAAGAAAAAGTCATAAATTTTAAGTCAATAGTGTCTCAATTCGAGTTTTAAATAGTTCAGCAAGTCACATTTAATCATTGGGACGTCTGAATGTATAGTCATCAGACGAAATTCCACCCTCCATGATTTGAAACAAAGGTTGACGATCATATGCAGCTTATGAATATTTCTAACCACTTATTTCTAAGCAAAAAATATTGTACAAAGCGTAGATAGTGTCAAGACAACAAATCAAAAGGAATGGCGTTATCTTGATATAGGGTTACCAGAAATAAAGTTCTCGTCGTTTGTATCTCGCATATTACTTTACGACAATTTAATTTTTAAAAATATTCCACTCATTTAACAACATTTTTTGCTATTATGGCGACTTGTTTGTAAATTATAGAACATTTTTTTAAATTCGTCTTACATATTGTCTTTGTTGCACATCGATCGCCTTTTATTCGGAAATATGTATGTCTTTCTTGACACTCAAAAAGGCTGCATGGTTGGAAAATTGTGTGATCTGAATGATATTCGTTGATAATGATACTGCATTGTTTTAAAACAAAAATATTTCTCTTTTAATGTATTTTGCGACTTGGCATGTTCTAGTGGAAATATGCCAAAAAGCCAAATGGTTTATTTTAGTAGGGCTAGAATATTCTTCTCTGTCTAGATAAGGCTTAAGTTTTTCAGATTATTTAATATTTTTCTTGGTCAATATTATTTAATAGAGATAATCAGAGCATTTTCTTAAAATGTAAAGGCAAACAAATCTTGATGATACTAAAACCACCTTCTGCAGACGTCATATATTACAGTAATTATTAGTGAAAATAAATAAAACATATAAAAATTGACTTGTTAATAGAGATTGCTTGATAGAAGTGAAAACTAGAACTTTTAGTATTAAAATTTGAAATTTCATGATGCTTGAATAGAAAATTATCAACATCAATCTAGTTTCACATCTATGGACCTCGAACATATGCATGCATGTATATATGGTTTTATTAGTAAATAATAGATTACGGGCTGTACAAGATCATGAAAATATAAATACAATTCAATTGAAATATAATTAATATACAATCATATTATTCTAGGTAGTATTTGTATTTACTTAAATTTCAATACGCGATTTTAACATTATTTTAATTGTTTGCATCATTGTCATCATTAATTTCAACAATGCCAGACTTTTGTACTTTCAATTGTTTCATTTTGTTTAAAACCATGGAGCTGTAATGTAGATTAGAAGAAAATGTTTGATTCAAATTTGTATCTAGGTATCGCGTAAAAACCATCGATCGTCGTTTTATATTTTGTTGTACTGAGTTTTCGATCAATGGACATATTTAAATTAAGTGTTTCATTAAGTGTGAGTGGTAGATTTTATCATCTGCAAAGTTAATATTGAAGTCTTCGCAAATCATTGGTACACTATCGCCATTTTCATAATCTTTTCGAATATTTCAGAACCTTCTTTTGTATAAATCAAATTCTCAAATAAAATTGTTGTATCTGTCTGCTATATTTTACAGGCAGAAATATAAACCGCAACATTTATATGTATTGCTCGTCTCGGGATCCATAACGGGTAATGCTGGTGCACACGTGAACTTTTAACTAAATCATTGAATTCATTTATAAGATATACAGCGCCTCCGTCAGCTGTATACAGATAACACTGCAATAAGCATGTCGATGACGCGAACGCACGGTTACCCATTCAAAACAATGTCAAGGCGAACAGCACACTGCGCATGCGCCAGTCAAACATGTCGGTGACGCGAACCCATAAGATTTTCCCCTACCAAAAGTGCCCAACGCCGCTAAAGCAGTTTTCACTTCAATAAAATTAAATGATTGTCGTCTTTCGTCATAACTTTTCCTTTGCAATGTTTCCCATTTTCTTTACCTAAATGACCTTGATGTTTCATTGATTTTATTTAGGTATATAGACTAATTATCCGCAATGATGTCAATTGAGGCATTTCAGTGCGACAACAGGTCATTATAGTAATTTATTTTCTCCTTTCAATAGTATTGCCTCAATTTTGTGTGCCGTTCACGGATAAAATGCTGGAAGATGTTCATGCTTTCATATTACTATCATTACCCCACAATTATTAGTTTTTAAATTTCTGTATATCAGCTCTTATCAGAATTTTGATATTTCCAGCATGAAGAGGTTGCTTAAAGGCAGGTTATTTGTGGGAAAGCCATGTATTGTTGTCTGCATTTCCATAGTCTTAATCCGAAGTGTTTGATGATTGGGACTATAAATTATACTTGGAGCTCAAGTAACCTTTACTATTGCATAGTATATATACAGAACTCTCTATGAATATTCAATGAAATACTCTGAGGCAAAAGGGTTCCTTCTGATATATTACCACCTGCATGTAAGTGTATGAAACTGTACAAATGAAATGTCTCTTATTGTTATAGATTCTAACACAGATGCTCATATCATTACTCCATGTGACATTCACAATTGTTGAAGTGACACTTCACAAGTGTCACCATTTCTATTTCAAATACTTAATCAAACATTACCAACAGTGTTACATAATTCATCCAAACAATGGACGACAATATTCTATTCATATAATAGAGGATTAACCAATAATCCTACGATCAGAAGACAAAAATTAAGTTCAAAAGCATTTACCCCTTTGCCACGAACCAATAATTAATTAGATAGGTTATTCTAGTAAATACGGGTACTTGTGTGCTGTGCATTTATAACCACAGTCAGTGTTAGTGTTCATTATGATATTGATTGCCTAATTCTACTAACATTAAAAATATACTCACGAAAAATTCACTCTGAACATTTATATTACACTTAATTTTATGTTGGTTTATGAATTCATTACTGCACAAAATCCATTCTATTTTTGTGATTATTTTGTTTGTTTATTTTTCTTTAATTAAGAGGAGACCTGGTTAAAAAGAAAACTATTTTTAACATAAAATCATATAAAATTATGCTTTTGCATCCATTTTGACATCATGACATTTAAAACATTTTTATTTTGCTTCTTACAATCTGAATAAAAACGTACTAAGATTTTTCATGTTATTAATTTTTTAACTTTTACATTCGTATTTATCTTTATTTTCCTAGCCTTATTTTGAGCCTAGTTCTTATACTAAACTAAAATGACTTAAACCTTTCGATTAGTTTTTTCCTCATGTATCATACTGTTAATTCCTTAGTTTTGATTATTTTTATTTTAAAAATTGCTGAGCTAATTTTCGACATATTTTGATATAATTATATTGTCTAGTTTGAAAAAGGCCATTATGGTTCTGTTTTTATTTTCTTTAGTATTGTTATACATTTATTTTTTGTTCGAATTAATCTTCTAATACATTTTAAGAAACACGCTTTTTATGCATGATTTGCATCTCTTATACAGATACACCTATATAAGAGAACAATTCGTATCTCTTTCGAAGATCGTAACCATTTAAACATATTGTATGTAATTTCAAATAATAATATAATATCAATGGTAGAAAAAAAGTGAAAGTCTTTACGTTTATGTATAAAATAATACTTAATAAAATATAATGTAAAAGTATTGAAGAAGGGAGAATTCGAATGCTTAATTATTTCTTTTTCCAGTTCTTTGAACAGTTTTTCTTCAAATATTAAATTATCGTTTGCTGTTTAATCGAATAATTACTCAGAGCAAAATAAAAATTGCTTACTTTTAAAGTATTAAGTTAAAGCCCTGTTAAGTATTTGAAAACATGTGATGCAGAACAGAATAGTGTGATAGTAACAAACTGCTAAGAATCGTAATTTTTTGTAAATATGAGATTCTTTTAAAAATCTTGAAAGGAGAAAACCTTCTTCATTTATGTGTGCATAGTTTTCCATTATGGTATTTCAGCATGCTTAAAACACAGTCAAAACAAGAAAGGAAAGAACTGTGAATAATATTGAAAACTTTTAACTAAAGAAGTTAGTTTAAAGCAGGTTTCAATATTTAACAGCATGTATGCTTCTTCGTAGTCAGTGATTTTCACGTTATTAAAAATGGATAGCTTTAAGAACTTTCTTTTAAAGAATATTTTGGACAAGCTCTTCTATTTTTATGGTATATCCAAAGTGCCCTAAGAGATAGTGAAGACTTCTAATAACTTTTGAAAGTGAATAAAATATGCGGGTGAACTGGAGACTTTTTTTTCATGCATTGATGTCGAGTCCTTTTAAATTTATATCTTATTCTATGAAAGAGAAGAGCTTTTGGTGAATTTTTATGAGTTCTATTCGGAAAAATGGAAATGTCATATGTATGGGAAAAGGAAATCTGACCTTTTCCTCATACTCACTTTCGTGGTTATAACTGAAGTTTTATGTGTTTTGAATGGATTTGTTATATTTTCCTTCAGAGATATACACTTCAATGCTGTTTCAGGACTTCATGTATTTTATATAGTAGTTCTTTTTAGGAGATCTAAATACCCATATTAAGCAAAAATAAATTCTTACAGCCCATAAATAAAACTACTTTGAATATTTCGAAGACAGAGAAAAAACTAAGAATTCAGGTTTTGTGATATGTTTTAAAATGGGAAAAATATGTTAGGTTGGTATTCTTTGAACTTAATACGTTGCACATCCGTTTTTCAGAGTATTTCAGGATTATGTATAACTAAGTATGTTTTAAAGTTATTGAGACCAAATTCTTAACATTAAGTTTTCGACTGTATTCAGAATAATTTTTATAGTTATATATATATATATCTTCTTTATTTAAAAAGAATACGATTTGAATTTCTAAAAAGGAAGATATTTAATTATAATGACCCTACATCCCCCTACTTGAGAGATGATTTCTGTAAAACATGCTCTTAGCAAATTTATACTCTTACCAAAATTATACTCTTACGAAATACGCTTACCAAATTCCATGTCTACACGTAGAATAGTCCAAAAATTGGAATTTTGTTTTCTATAAGCACCCAAAACCTCTCCTGAGAGTGGATTATCGCAAAACCCGTTTCAAGAGGACCTATACTCTAAAACGAAGCTGCATTTCTAAATTTCAAATCCAATGATCTAATAAATGAAAAACAGAAATTTTAATGTATAACATCTCTACAATCCCCTTGAGAGACGATTTTCTCAAAAACCCCGTTCTTAGCAGATATCTACACAATAAAAGAAATATACTTACCAAACTTTAAGTCAGTAGTTTACTAAGTTTGAAAGCAGAAATTTATATCTATAACCCCCTCAACAACCTCCTTTTAATGTCGATATCTATAAAGCCAGTTGACAAGTGTTGTCCAATCAAAATATGTCAAATGCAAAATTCGTTAAAAAAAACATGAGGTGGTGTGATTTCTTACTATTTGCAGTACATCATGCTGCATACTATTACTTCAAATTTGGCGATTTTGCGCATATCCAAATTCTCCGTAAGCAAGGGGGCTTAGGGAAAAAAATTATTAAAAATATATTGGAATTTTTTGTTGGAAATATGTGTATATACGGCCGTTTTAAAGCCTCAGTGAAGCTCCTGCAAAATTTTGGAATGATACCATACACGGTGTAGCTTTGTATTTGTCCCAAGCAAATATACAAACATTAATATGCAAGAGTTCCATTTTCTACGTTGTATATTAGTTTGAACTACCTGGGCTGTAGATTCTCATGAAGACTGTTGGTGAGGATCTTATGATTTTACTGTGATTCATTCCATACCTGAATATTTCTTTTTCCAAATTTCAACATAATATGTGGAACGCTTAGGCCAGATAGCATTTATTGTGAATGACCCACCTGTTTCTTGGAAGTGGATATTTGTTTTTTAGGACTAAATAAATCCTCAATATATCAACATGAGAAGAGTTTAAAAATAAAGCATTTTCGTACTTTGGTAACATCCCTCAGAATTTAGAGCCAAAATAGTGTAATTAATATAATGCTTTTACAAGTTTGATTGTTTTCGTCTTTCTTTAGCAAGACCAGGAATAACTTTGAGCAGTTCTATTAAAACATACAGGGCATTTTCCTTTTTTGCTTCATGATTTTAATAGTCATAATTCGAACTGACGTCACTCCACCATTTGCTTAAACGTCGACCCTGAGTTATGTAATGTTATTTAATAGAACATCTTCAGCTATATAAGATTCAAAAAGTTTATACATAATGATGACGTCTGTAGCGATCTTATTCTTCCATAACCCTTTTTGTCAGTCTCCTCTACATCCTCCAAATTTTATTGATGCAATAAAATACCCAATTAAGGAAGTTAAATTATATCCATTATGATTTCAAAAAATAATTTCATTATTTAAAGAAAGTAGAATGCATTAATGGAACTTACAATCAAAGATTACAAATGTTTTGGAGATGTTGTTGTTGCTGTCGTGTCCTTCCCGAAGGGAAGGAATAAAAGTTGCCAGAGCCTATGATACAGATTGGACTTCTTAACGATAAATGACGTCACCACCTATCGTGTTGGCAATTTATTATCAAAGCGAAGCCTCGTGTCATCTGCAATATCCAATTACAAATATTTAATCATTGTATATCATTTTGATTATTATTATAGCTACTAAAATTTGGTTGATTAAATTTCATATATACTCTGTATTATTTAAATATTAGCAAAGTTTTTGCATAGAAATCCTTAAATTTTTTGTAATGGATGCAAACGTTGGCGAACAATTGCAGTTTATACAAATTGAAAGTTATTGATCGGCCCTGTCACTTCGTTCCTCGTTCATAACTCTCTTCTCTTGTAAAACAGTTCAACTATGATTCTTTGTGGATGCCTTAGTGGAGTCTCATATTAACACCATTGTTCTGTTTTTGATAAATGTTTTACAAAAGAAACTGGAGTTCTTTCACTCACCTTCATGTGATCGTGGAGCGTATTTAGAGGATTAAGCGCGATGGGGGGGGGGGATATATCAATTATTCAGGGTTGAACTATACTATCTGGAATTTGAAAATGAATATTCTCTATTATTAACTAAGGCAACACATAGACTTGGATAATAAAGATCTACGTGACTGGGTCATGAAAAGATGCAGTCTTGTATATAAGCTATCGTCGTATAATAAACAGGCATTACACAATCACAACCAGCATAATGCAAAAACTTTGTGGAGAAAAATAAAATCAGATTTTTTTCTGGACAAACTGAAGAGACTGAAAAATAGATGCAGGGTCTACTACTTTTTATTTATTATATCTTGGTCTTGGGGGGACAGAACAAGAATTGACCCTTTACTCGGAGGGAGGAATGACATTAAAACATGCGAAAATCCGTGTAATATTCCAAATTAAAAAGCTCTTCATAGACTACTAGAAACTTTTTGAAAAGAATAACTTTTACAAAATGATGAAAAATGCGTTCAAGTTCTGTACACCCGTTTTGTTTTTACAACTATGAGATGACATTGGTGAAAAGAAGTTTGTTATTCCTTCTGCAAACTCAATCATGTAAAGAAAGACTGCTTTACCCAGAATCAGATTGAGGCACAAAATAATGCACATAAACAACCCTGCATTTGTAATTCAATCTACACTCTTGTCTAAAAGTTAAGCAAAACTCGTAAAATCCGAAAAACATGGAGTAAATATTCGTAAAATTATTCCAAATTTCTTCCGGATATTAATTGGCTGAAGAAGAAACATTGGGTTTATGCAAAACTTTTCAGTCGACTACGTCCTGCGCGAAACACCGGCGCATGTCGGAACGCGGAGAAACCGATTCAAGCAGCATAGGCAGTTCAGACAAGCTTCGTGCAACTGCTGTGCGAAGGAACGTTGTTAACCATCAAACAAGGTGAATGATGGCACAAAGACGCCAATTGGACATGTTTACGAAAGGAACAATCGTTGGAATGCTGGAATTCTCACGATCACAAACCGAAGTGTCTCGAATTCTGAATGTGGACTAGTTTGTGATCTCAAGACTGTGGCAGAGGTTTCAAAGAATGGGAGATGTTACCCGACAACCAGTATCAGGTCGACCAAGAGTCACAACCCTCGCCAAGACCGATATCTGGTAATAAGTGCGCGACGTCAGAGGTGCAGTACTGCCAGAGCACTGGGTTCGGCGCTAACAGTGCCACATGAATACGAATTTCGAGACAAACTGTTTACAGGAGACTCAATCATGCTGGTCTGTATGCCAGAAGACCAGAAGTTTACATTCCCTCACGTCTGCGCATAAACGCGCACATTTGAACTGGAGTTTGAAATATCAACATTGGAGTGTGGGAGATTGGGCCAATGTGATGTTCAGTGGCGAGTCCCGGTTTAGTCTGAGTAGTGATTCTCGGTGGGTAGCGACATGGAGAGAACGTGGAACACGTTTTAAACCAAGAAACATAACAGAACGACATCATTTTCCATCAAGGGGAGTAATGGTATGGGCAGGCATCATGATGGACTGCCTCACAGACCTCCCTTTCTTTGAAACGGGGTCTATGACTGCTCAAAGATACAGAGACGAAGTTCTTGAGCCTTATGTTCGCTTTCTCTTGGATGTGCTGTCGGTCCTGACTTCATATTAAGGGATGATAATGCGCCATGTCACTGAGCGGTGCTGATTGATGATTTCCTTGAAACGGAAAACATCCAGCGCATGTCGTGGCCTGCGAACTCCCCTGATTTAAATCCTATCGAGCATGTTTGGGATATGCTCGGTAGACAAATTGCAGCCCTTTCGCACCCACCAAGATCCGTTACAGATCTGAAGAGAGCTCTCCAAGAAGCTTGGAACCGTTTGAGCCCACAACTCGTTCATCATCTCATAGCAAGTAATGTAAATTGCTGTGTAGTGTGCATGGCGGTCAGAGGTGACCACACACCTTATTAAACCGGAGCATCAGTATTTTATTTAATATTTTCTTTCGTTTTTTCTTTAAAGTCTGAATCCTTGCTATGCTCAGTTTTCTTTCAAACTGCTACTTTGGATAATAAAATTAATTATTATCATTCTTTTGATTTGATTCCTTATTTTATAACCATTTTACACTCGCATATCACGTTTCCCGCCTATCTGATTTACAGTTCCTTCTTTATTCACATAATTATGAATTATGCTTAACTTTTGGACCCAGTGTAATTAATTATTGTACATCACTTTAATTATTTTTGTTATACAACCATTTGGTGAAACTAAATTCCGTTTAGGTTCTGTATTATTTAATTGCTGAAAAAATATTCCCTTAAATGTGATTTAATGAGTAATTTTTGGATCTAGAGGCTAGGAAACTCATTTCACAAAATCTCTATCGGAGGAAGATTCAATTTAACAATGTATATGTTAGTTCTGAAAATGATATAGTGTACCATTTAAAACTCAAATAGAAGCTTATTATTACCAGAATTGTTTGAAAAATCCTTAAATATCATTTCTGTAAATAAATTGAAGACTTCGCATAGTTATTTATCTCTTAAGAAACGCAGCCATTACACAGACGGTCCATGAGCTAGGATAGATGAAAATCACCTCTTCATTGGTATTTTTAATATTATTAATTGGCTTTGGGTATTTATTAATTGATTAATATTTTCAATGAGCTATAATAGTGTAAATTATATTTTCATCAATGATGTGTTAAAATATTAAGTTTAATGTGCTTTTATTCTGAAAGATTCGATTTGGCGGTTCTTAGAAACTATACGAGAATATGCAGTATGGAATCAATGTAATAAGCCGTCCATTTCCAATTTCAGAAACGGAAATTAATTGCAAATGACATTCTATAAGCATTCTATTCTTCAAGATAACTCTTTTTCTCTATTTACAAAATTCACAGACGGTTTGCACAAACAATCTACTAGTAAATTTTTTCCATTGCATACAAAAACTGTCTTTATAAAAAAGCAGACATATGATCTCCAGATTTATTAGCTATAGAGAGATATATTACTTATTAGTAAAAATCATTTCACAAAAAGGGAATACGATGTTGAAAAAAGTGACGAAGACATTCAAGCCATAACTATGATGAAAATTGCTATGAAAATAGCACTAAGTATTACTATATGTAAGAACTGGAAGAAGTGACTTTTTTATCTTCCTCAAACAGTAAAAAAGAATTATAGATCCCATAGCATACAAATAGAATAAGTTTTACTATTTTATGACTATGAGACAATTAAACACAAATGAATAGCAAGTGAGCGAGTTTTTCCCCGTTTCTGGTATTTTTGCGTCCGAAACAAGGAGCTCACTAAGCAATAAATCCACTGATATTCTTGGATTTTTGAAGTCATATTTTATTAAAAAAACAAAGAACTAAAATGTATTCTACATAAATCTAAACTATTCCTTTTTTTGCAAATTTAAAAAAGTATTAATTTTTTTTTCTTATAGTTTAGTTTTATGCATGTACGTATATGTATATACTTCATGATTTCCTTTTTTCACATTTTTAAACTGCTGTTACTATTATCATACATCAGAATAAAAAAATTGACTTCTTCATTGAATGCTGAATAACTTTTACATGTATTTCATAAAAGCTTTTACTTTAATTTAATAACCAGAAGTTACAACTGCAATTGAAATAATTTTACTTTGGAAAATAAAAACTACAAATACTCGGCAATAAACCAATTAAATTAATTTTATCTTTGACTGATTTTAAATAATTATCTAACTATTAACTATTTAAAGAATTGTTAAAATAATTTTAATTAACGTAAAATCCAGCGTATTACGCGCACCAACACTTTTAAGCTGTAATTTTTAGTTTTTAGATATATTCACCGTATAAAGCGCACCTATATATTTCGATCTTATTATTACTACTAAAAGTGTGCGTTATACGCCGGATTTTACGGTATATTAAGGTATCCGAACACGTTGAAAGGGACCCAATTCAGTCAAGACAGATATTTTTGTTTTTTATTTTATTGAATAGAGATATCTTTTGACTTTACGAAACATACTTTGTTTTGTTTCTACACTACCTAGAGGCCAAGTTACAATCAATTTTATAAATTTGGAAAAACCGGAAGTGGGGTTTTGATCTACCAGAAGGGGGCATTTATAAATTGCTCAAAATCTATCATGGCGAGTCTGATACCTCAAAGTATTACGAATGTATTTCTATAAAACTTTTTGAACCTGATATTTAGTACATTTTCTAGAGAATGTACTAAAGTATTCCTTATTCTATGAATACTTTTTGAGTTATGGCTTGTTATTTAAATAATAGTCTCACATAAAAAATGTAACATTTCTTATAATGTGTACTCAATCAGCTCTAAAATTTTCAAACTTTAAAAAAAAATTGAAATTTTAATACATTTTTTAGATAAATGCATCTAATTTGTTTTAGTAATACTTTTACTAATATATGTTAATTACTTTTTCCTCTAACTGCTTTGAAGTTTTTCAAAACTATTGCTAAAATTTCACTTATAATTGTGATTTTTGTAAAATTCAGGTAATTTACTTAAAATTTTGGTAGTTAAATAGTAATATTTATTGGTATTGAGTCCTAAAAGAACATTTATAATGGTTTTGTATGCTATTTTGTTAAAAAGTACTCCGAACGTGTTCGGATACCTTAAAATAATATTTATATGAATTAAAATCAATTTATTACAATTTTAATACAAAGAAAATCAACTGTCCAAAAATGATACTTTTCTAATAAATTTCTCTCTTATTTTATTAATTATTATTGCTAAAATAATATATATTTTTAAATAGAAAAAATTATATAAAGTACAAAGAGTATCAATATAGCTAAAATAGATATTACATGCAACTAGCAAGTATGGGACGCAAACGTAATTAAATGCGATTTGCTTACAGATCGTTCTGAAACTCATTAGTAAACAGACAAGTTTATCTAATGATGTCCTAGAAATGTTACAACTGTTGACAAATTGCACCTTGTATATTGTAATGGAAATGACCCTTGCTGTATACGGGAGCTAATTAGCATACAGTCACTTTTAATCGCAAATCACAGAACCATTGCCCTCCTTTATTCTTGTTTAATGTACGGCATTTGAATACTATAGTTGAAATAAATATATAGATGAGTAATCTAATAAATCATTCTACTTTTGATTGAATAGAATTAAAGCGAGAGTAGATCAAATGTTTTTCATGATATAACAATTCTATGTTAAATACAATGGAATTTCAACAATTTATCCATTAGCGTGAAAGGTTAGAAATTGAGTTTATTCTTGAAATAAAACTAAGGAAATCGCTTTAATTGAAATATAACAAATTTATATGCCGCGTATTGATGTGCATAACAAAATACTTATTTAATATCAAACGTTTTATTTCTGTAATATTTTAATTAGTAATTTATGTTATAATGAATCTGCGTACAATAAGTAAAATAGTTTATAAATCTTCTTATAATATTTTATTATTGGTGCTATTACTAAGAATTATAATTATATATATAATAATAACATAGTAATATTTATGATAAAAGAGATTATTTTAATTTTAATATTCTTAAAGTGCCATACTGGAATTCAAATTCATCTGTATCTGTATATAAAAATATTAATTTTAATTATATTTATCGTATTAAAGTACTAGTTAGTGATACATTTAATATATATTTAAATTTTAATAACTTTATCAAACATTGTATTGAATATGGATACCCTGCTAATTTTATTTATCAGTTCTTAAAGTAATTCATCTTGTAATAACAGTATGATTTTAATTAGTTGTACATTAAATTGATAGAAGGTGCATCAGGGTAAATAAATTAATAATAATATATTTTATATAAAATTAATTGTATAAGTCTGGGTTGTACGTTTATTTTCTATAAATTTTAAAACAATATTTAGAGTTTTCAGATGTTTATATATAGACTTAATGTTATTTTATCATAACTTGCTAATTTTATGCGTTACTGATATACTCCTTTCTGTCGCTCGGGAAAAATGGTTATTACTGTACTCACGTGGTAAGTTTTTTCATCTAATTTTTTAAAAAAATATACTAGTACTTATTATAGGCTATAATTTTATTGTTTCATATTAACAGATCGTGGTTTTATTTGTAATAGCTAAAAATTCTCTTGACTTGTCTAACTTTCCCTATAGCCCAGAGTATTGGCAAATACAGGTGAAGGTTGGCTAGCCACAAAACTTCGTTTAAACCTGCAATCCCGGTTCCTAAGGCCAGGAGTTTGCTATAGTACTACTGTGGCTAATATTTTCACTATATTGACTAGTTAACTTAGGTTTATAACAATTTTGTATATATATATATATTTAGGTAGAACAAGCTAAAATATATTACATTGCTTGATAGTTTCAAGCTTATTTTAAAACCACTTTTTTTCTGTTATTAATATCACTAACTTAGAGTTTTTCTGAAGCACATTTATGAGTTGGGAGGGTTCTATTTTATCTCTCAATAAGTAGAGAGCTGTGAAAAATTTAAATAATTAAAATGCTTAGTAGACAGGATAAGTTTATTGTACACTACTTAACACTGAAATTGCTGAACACCAAGAGTTGGCCTTAAAGCTATGTAAATTTAAGAATAAATGCATTCCTCCGAGTAATGCATGCATGAAAAAAGGTACCGCTCTTCGACACACGTTGGTACAAGTTATAAGGAAAGGAATCTGTACAATTAGCAATATTGTTGCGTTATTTTTGACAAGGAAAATTCATT
The DNA here is from genome assembly GCA_019973975.1 of Trichonephila clavata. NCBI lineage: Eukaryota > Metazoa > Arthropoda > Arachnida > Araneae > Nephilidae > Trichonephila > Trichonephila clavata. Next base: position 44,485 of record BMAO01002083.1, read on the forward strand.
TTGGATGTATTTTACCTGTCTTAGAGGACGCGTGTAATAGCAGAGAATGACAGACCACCACTAACAGAGGGAGGCATACAATTTCACGAGGAACATGGTAATTAATTTGATAAAGACCTTGCGTACTTCTCATTTTGACATCCACCTTGACACATCCATAGAAAGCATGGTGGGGCAGAGATGGTTGTAAGAAGAAAATAAGGCAAGTTCGAAGAATGCTCCATAAACCCTCAAACGTCTGCAAGTGAAATAAAAAATCCACCAAAAAGCGATGGGACAAGCAACTTCTGTCATCATTTTACAGCATACGCAGGACATTAAAATACTTCCATATCATCAATGATCATTCATGTCGATTGGTTTCTAGTAGCCTGCATTCAATTCCATTAAGAAAAGTGACCTCATAGCATAGGCGACTCTGTTTGAAATAGTGCAGGATGGGGGCAATGTCTATAAGTGGATGATTGGTACATGGTAAGATTGATACATATAAGTGGATGGATATAATTAAATTATTCAAAACACTCAGCTTGAAGAGTACAACAAAGTTAATGACAGTTTGATGTTAACAAAACAATTGATAACGTAACGCAAGTGAGAAGAAAATGCAAGCAGCAACTATGAAACTCACGATACTTGAAAAATCCAATCTAAATTTCATGAATGAATATACACTCGTGTGCAAACCTTGAGAAACAATGTAAATTTTACACAGGTAGCCATGAAATTGCAGAAAAGGGGTTATTGCGATTAGTACTATGAACAAGCAAATCAGTAGAAAGATTATGCTTATGCAAATGTCAAGAATAAAACGCCATATGCGACTTGAGTGTACGCAAAACATGTGCGGTTGGCCCTCGTAGCTCAAGACTACAAGTGCAAGTGAGTTCTTTGTTGAAATATGGACAAAAGAAATCACCTGGGAGAATTCATACGTGTAAAAAGTGTTGGAAATCTGAAGAAGGGGTGCAGTTTAACCAGTGTAGCTGAACAGATCTGAATCAGCAAAAGTGACGTTTCGTGATCTTGAAATGTCTTTTAAACTATAGAAACAGCTTTTAGAAAGGTTGTTGATGACCACCCAAAGAAAACAACTGCAGTGGATGGCCTATATATCAACCTACATGCACAGAGAACCCGATACCAGTAAGCAGGAGGGATTGCTCAGCAACTGTTTACAGCAACAGAGTGACAAGTGGGGCCAGACGCCTTCACAAAGGGGACTTATTTGCCAGCTATTACGAACGCTGAATCCCTTTGAAAGTTGGTCATCGGTGACACCACTTAGAATGGTGTAAGGAGCTCAAAGGCTGGACATATTATCAATGGAGTCCTGTATTCATTATAGATGAGAGTCGTTTCAGTGTCACAGGTGATTTTCAACGTAGGTTGATTTAGAGAGCGATCCGAACACAGTTTCATCCCAGTAAAAAAGAAAGAGACCATTACGGTAGTTCTGGAGTTTTCGTTTGGGGAGGAATTATACTGAACAGGTGGATTGAACTCCTCGTCTTAGATGATTCTGTAACCGGATATCGATATGGTAAGTATATGATAATTCTCCATGTACGAGGTGCTATTGTTTAGACTTCATTTTATTGTATGACAATGCACGGCCACACTGTCTGATGATGTTCAACAGCTATTGTAAAGTGAAGATAACACTTTAAGGAATTGGCCAGCGTTCTCTTTTGATTCAAATCTCTTAAAACATGTGTGGGATGCCTTAGGGAGTGGCATTTCTGCAAGATTGCATTCTCCTGGGAACACCCAACAAGTGAAAAAGATGCTGATTGAGTTGAAACTTTTACCTCAAGAATAGTGGGATAATCTGTAGCTAAGTATGAAGAGACGGTGAGAAGCAGCCACTGCAATAAGGGGAGGTCATATTTCATACTAAGGAACATCTGCTTGTTGTTCTTACTCTTGGACAGGCAATCATGTGCAACGATTATATAAGTTCAATAAAACCTTTTTTTACTGGGTTTCATACTAAATGCATTCTATTCATTTACGCTTTCATCATCTTTTAAGTACGAAATGCTGTCTCTCATTTCTAAATTTCATGTCTCTTAGATTATTTCTTATAGATTTATGGCAAAAAAACTGTTGCATAAGTTTTGCACATTAGCGTATATCCATGTCAACAGTAACGATATTCAGTGATATTTTCATTGTTGTCAAAAGTACGATTCCCACAACATAAGTTATACTCTAAACAACTATTTTTAAAAATGACTGAATATTTTATATATATATATATATATGTTATTTGTTTTTATGTATGTATATATAAAAAATGCTGTTTATTTCAGCACTTGAATGTTTGAATAAACAAACTGACAAAATAAACGTGAATGATTGATAGCTTATTAACATTGCTTTAGGAGAGCTGTAGGGTGTGGACTTGGTAATTTTGAACCATATTTAGGTGACCAGATAGACACCTGAGCTGGCCACCTACACTCCAAACTTTCACAACATACCAACGTGAGGTCATAGAGATTCAACAGATTTAACAAGGACCAGCCCTTCTAAACAATCGTTCTTGACAGTTACAATGAGATACGAATTTGTGAGTTTGATCATAATACAAAATTAAATAAGTTAACTTCAAAGGGCAATTTTGTTTAAAATTCTTCTATTTCTGTTCTCTGAGGTAGAACATTTGCTATCTATTTGCAGGACATGTACAGCTACCTGCAATCCTGGTTATGAATTTCCCGATGGTAATCGACAGGCAATTCTTTCTTGCCATGACAGAGAGGGGCAATGGACTCCTAAGAGTAATTTTGACGACTGCAGACGAGGTAAAAATTTTATTTGCAAATCATATTTTTCAGAAATATATCTTATTATTTTGTGTATGCGGTGCCTTCTAATTAAAAGCATTATAGATGTTTTCGATGCTATGCTATTCGAATAACATTGTAAACTTATATATATATATATATATATTGCAATTTATTATCAAATAAAAACATTAAAAAAATCGTTATGATATTCCAATAAAAAGCACGATATAATCTTTTTAAAGTATAAAAGTTCTACAAAAGCTAAAGAAAGTTTGAAAATATAAATAGTCTTTTTATTACAGTGTTGCTAGACTTATATAAATCTACATTTATAATTATTTTTTATTTTTTGATTTTTGAGAAACCTATAACTTAATTTATATTTGCTTCTCTCTCTGATGTTATTTTAAAATGTATAAAAATTAAAATTACTCATGTCTCGAAAGTGTAAGTTTTTTCATGTTTCGTATGCAGAAAGTACAAAGTTAATGAAGCTTGATTAAATATAAGAAATACTTCTGTAAAATTCATTAAAAAATTGACTTTTTTATTTTTTCACTAGACTATTTTGAATTCATTATTTCTAGTAGACACACATACATATATATATATAGTGATTTTAATATTATAATGATTAAAATAAACTACTAAATTTTTAAAAATAAAAAATTAATTAAAACGTTGAAAGATAATTCCAATAAAATTTTAGTCTTATAAATTTCAAGCAATTTTTAATATATATTGAACTTTTTTGGGTAATGTCAAATTTTATTTAAAAAAGAATGTCGTTTCTGCAGATCGGAAAATTTGATTAAAAATGTATGACTAAAATGAAATACTCTTTTTCTTTATTGAAACTTTTTTCTCGTTAATTATACTAAGCATATTTAAAAACTTTTTAAAAAATTTTTCCAATTCTTAAGGAAAATTTTCATGAAAAATATACTGTTACATTATGTATCAAATTTAAAGATAGAGCACGCCTGGTTTAAAATTTAAATTTGAACAAATATTTCCAAAGAAAGTAAACATTTTCTGATAGTATGTCCATATAAATAAAAATTATACAATTTACTTTCCTAATTCCAATTGGATAAATAACAAAAAAATCACATTTTTCACATTAGTGAAGCTATTTACCTCCTATTCATAACATAAAAATCAGAAAAAATGAACGAAAATGTCTTAATAATTGTTACTTTATTACGATAAAAATTCGTAATGTAAGATGATTTCATAACGTTAATATTATTTTCTAAGACTATACTAAATGAATATGTTTTCTCTTTTTTTATCCTTATATGTATATCTTCCTTTTTTAAAAAAAATAAAACCCTTCTTTTTTCATAAACAACAAAATATTTGCAAATAACTTGAAAGACACACCTTGGAAATAAAATTGACGTTATGCAAAGAAATTACTTTATATGTGATTGTTTTTTGATTTTCAGGACATGGTCAAGAAACATGTGGTCAGCCAAAGCCTCCAATGTATGGAACTCATTATTGTAGTATGTCAAATGGACAGTGGTAAGTTTTCTTTGCATAACAATAAAAACAATAATTTATGTATTTTTATCATGAAAACACACAGGCTGCAAATTAAAATTTTATTATTTCTTTTTCTAGAGCTTTATTTTATAATGAAATGGTAGAAAACTTTTTAATATTACTATTTAAATTTGAAATTTACTTGTCCACTTTTGAAAGAGCTTAATAAAAACGTATTTCACACTCATTATTTAAAACTCTTAAATAATCAGACAAAATATTTAGAAGAGAGAGACAGAAAACAACAAAAAATATACTCCGTGCAATATGGCTTTAGAAATCTAATTAATTGTGAAATATCATCGAATGAAAATAGCCTCCGCACAACATGAGCATAGTAAGTCAAATCCGCACATGATTACTTGCACTTCATTGAAAAATTATAACAGTTTTTCAAAATTCAGCATAAACATTCCATACTTATTTGATTTTTACTATCATTTAGAAAAATTGAATATAAAATATTTTAATTAACATATAAACTTTTAACTAAATTTTTAAGAAAATGTAAGTTTATGTAGAATTCAGTTAAGAAAAAAAAAGAGAGGAAAAAGGAAACTAAAGCTCATTATTGCCTGTCAATGTTCGAAATATTTTTAGATTTGAATCTTTTTATTCAATTAAAGAACATTATAAGAAAAATAATCGAGATTACTGTATATTAATTTGCAGTCATCATTAAGTTACGTAAAGGGAAAATTAGGAAGAAAGAGAACAAATTCAAATCACGTCGGTGTCATCTGTGTGAAATATTATATTCCAAATTTTGTTACCCTTAATTCTCCCATAGTTTTACAGCAATGATCCAAATAACAAACCGAGAACAAGATCATTAATGCATGCTATGATAGTTTTATAATTTTAAATATAAGAATACAAAAATATTTCATACTGGAACAATATTTTACTGAGAAAAGAATGACTAAATTTCGGTGAAAATATTGTATGATTTTTCAAACAAAAGGGAAAAAACTCATAAATGTGAAAAGATGATGTATAATGATCATAGAATGTTAAATTATTAAAAATACAATTGATGCTATAAATTTCCAGTTCCTGATTCAAAACTTATCACTGAACACTGACTAAAGAAAATTTATAATTAAGAATTGATAAAGTCCAATATCAAGTTTGTAATTTTTAATGTGACGACTTGAAAAAGAAGATGTATATATATATTTATGTATGTGTGTATATGTGTGAGTGTGTATGCGTGTGTATAAATGTGTGTAAGTGTGTGTATGTGTGTATAAGTGTCTGTATGTGTGTATAAGTGTGTGTATGAATATTAAAAATATTCCTAGGCATCACCAGACGGCTCTATCACACTTTTTAGTGGTCGCATTAAATATCTTACTTTTCAACCAGCCCGGAATGTCTTTCCAGAGTGTCATAAGGGTGCAAGACTGATAAAGCCTCTTCTAGTCATATTCTTAAATGTTTGAATTTTACTAAGTTTAAGTTTACTAAGTTACTACTTATTTAGTTTAAGGAAATCCTATTTTATGTTTAGATTTTTTCGTGATTTTTGGTTTTATGGAGATGTGTGTGGGCAGCTACCATCTGGGACAAAAAACAACAGCAACAATCACATGTATGTATATGCGTATGTGTGGATGAATGTATGAGTGTGTAAATGTATATGTGTATGTTGTATGTGTAGTATGTACGTATATACGTATGTATATGGGAATCTCTGTATGTGTATGTATGTACGTATGTATGTATGAGTGTATAAATGTATATGTGAATCTGTGTATGTGATTATGTACGTACGTATGTATATGTGTATTGTATGCATGCACGTATGTATGTATATGTGTATGTGTATGTATGCACGTATGTATGTATGAGTGTATAATGTATATTTGAATCTGTGTATGTGTATGTATGTACGTATGTATGTATGAGTGTATAAATGTATATGTGAATCTGTGTATGTGTATGGATGTACGTATGTACGTATGAGTGTATAAATGTATATGTGTATGTTGTATGTGTAGTATGTACGTATATACGTATGTATATGGGAATCTCTGTATGTGTATGTATGTACGTACGTATTTATGTATGCACGCACGTACGTATG
>BMAO01002084.1:0-30581 GCA_019973975.1 Trichonephila clavata
GAAGTGTTCCTACACACAGACATATGAACTTATTATTTTTTTCTTTACTTTCTCTCTCTCAATAACTTCTTGACCGGCAGGGACTTTCGTTTTAATACACACCAACCATCCCTGCCTCCGTTTCTGCCAAAACAAATCTGTTATAGTAGGACGAATAGTAAATAAAGAAAAAAAAAATTGTCCTGAAATCGAATTTGAGATGAGATCTGGGCTACCGCATAATTTACACGAAAGAATTGTATGAACAAATTATTGAAGCAGTTATATTGTGTCCATAATACAGTTGCAATTAATGTCTAATATATAGAAAAACAAATGGTATATATGAAAATACAAGAAACAGATACGAAATACACATGATTGTGACAACGATATTGGCACGACATGTATGCAAAGAAAAGTGAGAGAAAACAAAATTTCTGATGTCTGGCATGAAAATTAAACAGATATATTTTATAATTATGCTAACTTTCTCCTTCTCACTTATCATCGCTGAACGACATGATGAAGAAAAAAAATTTTAACATGACAATGTGCACAATAGAATATCACTAGTTTAAGGAATTGGAAGAAAAAAATTTGCCAGTGTGAGCTTGTAGTAAATTGTGAGAACTAACTTAGATTTTAAAATTTTAGCTGACAGGACAAAAAGCAAAAAAAAAAAAAATGATTATTATTTATGAGTATAATGAACAAACAGAACCAACACAACATTGCATCACCTAACATTGAATTTCGACATGATAACAATATGGCATGATTAAATTTAGAAATTGCAACGTACATCAAAGTCAATAAGCATAAAGGAATAACAAATTCACTATGAGTATTGAGTGCAAATGTTTTGAAATTAAGCATGTATTTTTTCTATTAGAACACGATGGATGTACATGTGATCAGGATGCACGGCCAAAGTTAACAAAATTTCCAGGGTTGAACATGAGTTTCCTGCCGAAATACGATTGCCCGCAACCATAATCCCACACAAAAAAATTCAGTGTAACAACTTACTGAAATTTATCCTAACTATTATCGGAGGGGAAAAAAGATTTGTATCAAAACAAGACGAGATTATAAAAAATGGTTGCTAATAATGAAACTAGATTTTAAGTCTCTGTAAAAAAATATAATAGAAGGCGGAAAACGAAAAATTTTTACCTTTTTTTTTTCATTCTCCCTCCTTTCCTTCCACTCTTTCCCTTGAGTGCTATAAATGTGCACTGAACAGAGCGATTCGCATGTCACCAACACCAGACACACACAAAAAATCCATCAAACACTATGTGCCAACGATAACCCCAAAAAATATCGACAACGGGAAAAATATATAACTCGAAGAAGTGTGTAATTAACGAATACATGATATAACAAAATAAAATCAACTATCGGTATCTCTAAAACTAACTCTCAAACATCATAGCCATCAAACCATAAAACCAATTCGATCCACTAACAAATTAACTAACGCTACAACAGATAACTATCTCTCAAAAACAGAATTTGCTCGACAACTAGAAAATTCTCAATCAACATAACTAAATCGACAACTAAAAGACTAATTCGCAATCAAAATTACTAACTGGATAACTAGAAAACTAACCCTCAATCAACACAACTAACTCGACTACTAGAAAAATGAAATCACAATCAACTGTACTAACTTGATAACTAAAACAATAACTCTTAATAAACATGATCAATTCGATAACTAGAAATTCTCAATCAACAATTAACTCGACAACTAAAACACTAACTCTTAATAAACATAATCAATTCGACAACTAGAAATTCTCAATCAACATAATCAATTCGGCAACTAGAAAACTAAATCTCAATCAACATTACGAACTCGGCAACTAGAAATTCTCAATCGACATTACTACTAAATCACTTAACTAAAACCTGAATAATCATATTAATTCACAAAGTCATACTCTAACCCTCGAAGTATTCAAAGCAAAATCCATAAGCACAGAATGAACGCAAGACTCGTCTGCCCCAATACTAAATAATATGACCAAGAATTTTGTTCAATAAAAAAAAACTTATAACGAACCAATAACACGAAATCAATTCAAACCTCTCTTTATCATTCAATACGTATGCCGAGTAGTACATCACGGAGAAAGAGAAAAAAAAATTCGTAAATAGACAAAACATAACAAACAAAACGAAACTGAATACCTCATTTATGGACAATTGCAACTAAACTATTCTAAAACGAGAGTACAAAAATACAATACTAATAACTAAACTTGAAACGCAATATCCAACAAATTCCTTTAGTTAAAATAAAAATTTACTACTACGATGGTCAACACGAAATAAAACCAAAAACCATCTCGAATAATATCAAAATTCATACAAACACAATTGTTATTAAAAAATAATAATGGCAAAATAAATACTCTTTTTTTTACACTATCATAAAGGTACAATCATGGCGAAATGCAATAAAGGATAAGAAATATAAATATAACTGATATTGCATCCACAAAAAATATTCAATGAGTAGATTGCAAGATAAAAGAATAATATATAAATTTATTATCATAACATGATGAAACCAACGTTATGGTATAAGCAAAATCAAAAAAAAAAAAACTAATACTTTTTAAACAACAATGATAATCATAAAGAGATAATGTGTAAATGAAACACAATAACAACATTCGTATAATGTGAACATACCAATAATGTAAATATGGAGCATGTATGAGACTACACACATAACTAAAATAGTAATTCATCAACTTAATGACAGTTATACAAAAGACCTATCTCTATATTTCCTGACTTTGTTGTAAACATCTATGTAGTGTCCACAATATAGAATTGAATTAACATGCATAAACATACGAAAGTAACACAAAAAAAACATCAATTTATATAATATTGATATATATAAGTACCAGCATAATATTTATCAATATATATATTCTCAGTGATACAAAATGCATTCTTATAATCCACCTAACAACAAAACCTTTGAAGTATTATAACATAAGTATGGACCCTCCTCCAAAAAAAATTGTCAACAATAATAGAAACACAAAAGTAAACATTATTTTTTTTAAACACTGTAATAAGATTAATCTAAATATTCGAATTCACAAGATTTCTTAAATTATATCTCTGATCCTCACCAACATTTTTTACCTCTGTATCTACTGTTAAACTTCCATCCAAATTGTTCAAATGCAAATATTTAAATCTTTTTGTAAAAGGAATCATTCGGTTGACATGTGTGTTAAATTTCTTTCTCAGATGCTTAACATGCTGAACTCTGTAATTAACGTTGGAAAAACGTTTTACAACTCTATAGGGACCTTCGAACTTAGGTCTGAGTTTTGGAGATAATTTAGATTTAAGGTTAGGTGTCCTGATAAAATATAAATAACCAATTTGATAATCGTAATGATGCGACTGTGTATTTTTTGAGCTAAGAGCGATGTGTCATGCCTCTTGATTTTTCAAATTATCTAGGACCTTCTGAAAAATATTCTCTAATGAAGGTAAACGTCTTTCGACGTATTCATACGTATTTTGTGGTGTATCAGAGTTATTTTGATATGTATACGACAGACGAATGTCTCTACCGTGTTCTAAAAAGAAGGGCGATGTGAATTGGGGAATTTCAAGCTAACATAGTGTATGGGAGTTGTTCATCCCAGTCGTTTGTGTCATGAGTGATTGCTGCAAGGATGTTAGCCAGCGATTGATTTGGCTTCTCTACTCTTCCATTTACGTGAGCTGAGTAAGTTGAAATATTTCGTTTTTGGATACCCATGACTCTACAAAATTCCAGGAACTCAGAACCTTTAAAATAAGTGGCATTATCGACAACCAGCCTGTGAGGACAGACCCTGTGTACAATGTAATTATCAAAGAAAGCCTTAGATATGGTGCTGGACTTAAGATCAGGAAGTGGGACGATATGAATGTATTTGGTGAATGCATCTATCATAGAAAAGACATAACTATTCCCTTTAGGCGTGGTCTTTAACGGACCAAAAATATCAATATGACAAGTTTCACCTGGTACATGACTCTGTTCCATTGACTGGTGTGGAGCTGGTGGTATTTTGAAAGCGTTTTTTCGAGATAAACAAATGATGCAAGAACAAACAAAAATTTTGCATCCTTGCACATATTAGGCCAAAAAATTTTTTTTCGCTGAGTCTCTGATAAGTTTAAAAAAATTTAAGATGCCCTCCATATTCCGAATGAATTGATTCCAAAATCTTCGCTTTAAGACAATGAGGAACACAAACTTGTTTTCTCATGGCAGTCCTGGGAGACCTGTTTGGGCGCTTAGAAAAATGACATAACACTCCCTCCTCATTAATAAAGTAACTGCTAATTTGTGGGCTAATATATTTATTATTAATTTTATGTAGGATGTCGTTTAACGATTCGTCGCTTTTCTGCATTCCTATGACGTCTTCAAAATTAGGTAAAGCTAATGTAATAGTGTTGAAATAACGAGATAAATGATCGGCGACCGAATTCAAAGAGCCTTTCACGTAATGAATTTCATAATTAAATTCTTCAAGTGACAATTTCCAACGTAAAATTTTAGAAGAGGGATTTTTATTAGATAAGAACCCTACTAGAGACTTGTGATCCGTAAAAACTTTAAACTTCCACCCCAAAAGAAAAGACCTAAAAAAATTTAGAGCTGTATAAATTGCGAAAAATTCGAGGACCGTTGCGTTGTATTTAGATTGCGAAGGATTCAACTTTTTTGAAAAAAAATATAAAGGTTCAACTTCTGAATTAGGATACCTCTGTTCTAAAACAGCCCCGATGCCCAAGGAAGAAGCAACAGTCATGACTTGAAAATCTGCGGCAAGATCAGGTAGAACCAAAACAGGTGGATTTAGAATAGCGTTTTTAATATCATCAAATGAAGCCTGTGTTTCCGAAGTCCATTCAAAAGGAGTATATTTTCGCAAAAGGTTCGTTAAAGGTAGCGTACGTTTGGCAAAATTTTTAATGTACCTTTTATAAAAATTACAGCATCCTAAAAAATACTTTATTTGTTTCTAATCTGTAGGAAAAGGAAACTGATTAATTTTGATCTTCTTATCCTTGTCAATGTGTTTACCCTCCGGTGTGACAACAAACCCCAAAAACTTGCAGTTCGTATTTAATACAGGATATACTTCGTAATAATATGGATATATTTCAGTCTACTTAAGATATGTAATGATTGAAAGCAAAGGGTTTAGAAAATACTTTTCTTCCCGGCTAGACCAAATTACTTTAAACAGTATATTATGTGTCATCCTTTAGGAAATTTTCGTAGGAAAATAAAATCCAAAAGACAAACCGTATATTCGCAGAGTAACTTCAATCCCTTACACACGTATCCTAAATAAAACTAAGAACAATTGATGTTAATATTTGTCAATACGATGGAATGCGCTTTCTGTAAAAAAGAGTAAACGTAGATACTGCATTATGTTAAAATGCAACACATTTGCTCAAAACATGAAAGCATAAAAAAAAACTATGGTTCAGGAAAATGTACCAACAATAATTTAGGACATTTAAAAGTTCCTGAAAGATTGGGCCTAAATTCCATCCGTTATTTTATTTATAAAGCAAAGACTTTTTTTTATAAATTTTGGCGATTTTTGGTGATCTTCCTTAGACATCCATCATCAATACATTACATGCTGTGAATAAAATTAATCCTAATGCTTGGTAACGTAATCTTCTCCAATCAGTTTCAGTTGAAATAGAAAAGTTTTCAAGCCTTTAACCTTACTCTTTGTGGAAATTTTAATTAAAAAGAGTTCTCACCAAAAGGCAAACATTTATTTCATATATAATGAAATCAAACAGAGATATATGAATAAAACTATTCCAATAAAAATTGAAAACTTTGTTATGAAAAATAAGTTACAAAAAAACACATCATATGAACTTGTCAAATGACTGTAATTTTAATATATACGTTCGAATTGCTGTTTGTTTTCGGCATGATTACACGAAATCCACAAAGGCATAATTTTATTCGATATATACATAAAAATAACTATAAATACTCGCCAAAAGAATTTAAATCAAATCTTCTGAATAATAAGGGAGAAAAATAACAGCGCACACTTTTTTGTTTTACTAAAAAAGAAAGATTCTGTTTCCACGCCACCATTGAGGTAAGAATCACGACGCGCTTTTTTTAAAAAGAGGTATCGCCTGCAGCCCTATTCCTCTTAGAATTCATATTATCAAAATTTGAACATGACAGAATGGTAGAAAAGTATCACACAATACCAATTTTTACGACAGAAAAATGCATTTTGTTATTTTAAAATACATAAACATCAATATACGATTTTTTAAGAAAAAATATGATAAACAGATTTTGATATAAGAAAGTAGCATCACAGAAAGACTTATATATCATCGAACGAACCTTATGTAAAAAAACCACTAATGAATGGTTCTCTGTATTCTTGTGAATGACAAAGTGCCATGCCACATTTCCAACTATAAGGCACTATTTTAAATTTGAAATGTTGCATGCGATAAAAATGAAACAAATATAAGCAATGTGGATGAAATTTCAGATATGTAAATTGCAATCCAAAACATGAGATAACTAATAACTCTTAATTCCATGGTTCAACACAAAAATATTCTCAATTGCAAGGTGAAACACCAATTCAAGTAAGATTACAAAATTGCAAGCATTCACTTTTGTCAAAAATGTATATCAAATAATTTTTTTTAAAAGAAATATTTCATGCAGTTTAGTCTCATTAGTAAAACATCAGTATATCACATTATTAATCACAAATATATCTTTAAAAATATTGCAAGAAATTTAGAACATCATGAATAAAACAACAGTATATCACAGAATAATAGAAAGATATAAATTCAGTATACGCTAAAAACCGTTTTGATACAGTGATTGTCAAAGTGGCACAGAAATTGAAACAAAAATGAATACCTCCTAATCCGAAAGGAAATCAGTTCAAAGTCTAATAAAGCATTCTTGAAATTCAGAAAACTGAAATATTTCTCGTAAGTAGAAAAAATGTTCCCGTAGATACTCATTTTGGTAACACAGACAGCTTGCATATTATTCGGGTATTCTTTTGGGCATATGTAATCTGCACAAGAAAACACGAGATAAACTAATAATAATCATTTCCAAAAGTAATAAGTAAAAGAACTAATAATTCTCCATAAAACATGAGACAAACTACTAATTTACAATAACAAACATAGGCTGAGGAAAAATATTTATAAAATAATATTTAAAAAAATATTGCTGGGGAGATTCAGTATCATAACTAATGTAACAGTTTTTCACAGATTATCCAAACATAAAGTGATTTGAAGTAGGGTATTTTCACACTATCTCTCACAAAAGAGTTCTGTATTGAACTCAATACAATTGCCGTCCCAATATTTGGAAACAGAAAATATAGGTTCATAACTACGTATCAACTTTTAGGTAAATGTAGTGCGAATTACTTTTGATGTTCTAAAGCATTTGGGGACAAGGAATATCCCTTTGCCTTCTTTTATCTGTTAAGTAATTGCGTTTTTTTAATTAAACATTTTGGTTATTTTTCACTGACATTAGTTTTAATCACTATAATAGTAGGTGCCGTAAATAAAAACACACACACACAATTTTTGTTTGTTATTATAAAGAAATCTTCTTCAACTGTACGTAACTCTTGAGTAAATTATATCGCTATCATTTTTTATTTCTTCAATCTAAAGATGCGCGAATTTTTTTCAGTTGAATACGAAAATTAGTCGACACGTACGACTTGAAATTGGTGGAAATTTTAATTAAAACAATCTACGACGTGTGGACGTTAATGTTGCGTTTTGATGCGCCGGGCTTCCAAGTTCTGGGCTTCGTCTATGTTTTTCTCTTTCCTTAACAAGTTTCTTCATCATGACGAACATTAACAAATATTTCCTCAAACAATTCTTTGCATATCTGTTCTTCAACTTACCTTCTGTAATATTCACCAAGTTGCAAATCTCACTAAAGCACAAGTTTTCTTCAGACATCTTGCGATTCCTATTCCAAAAAACAGAGGAGATAACACCAATCCTAAACAATTAAAAGGTCACGCACAAATTAATCTCTAGGAACAATGAAAATCTCAAAGTGATTTAACTTTAAGAAAAAGAAATTAGAATTCGCGAATAACAGCGACAGATGAAATACGTCTGCTCAGCTCATTAGACGGAAGAGGAATGATGGGAAAGTCACGGATACCGAATGCTAGTGGCAGTGTGGTTCTTTGTTCCTATTGGTAGATTCTGAATTGATTTTACACAAAAGAATGGGAAAAAGAGGAGGTAGCAGGACACAAACACAATAAAGTAGGAAGGGAAAGGTTGTATTGTATTGCAATAGTATACCACAGGGGAATGGAAGGTGTCAAGAATGATTAATGAACCGTACCTTCTCGGAAACGAGAACTAGTAGTATGTAAAGATATTCTTGTCGTGTTTCAAAGTAAATTGATCTTATTATTTAAAAAAACAAATGTATAAATACCAAATAAGATTTTCTTAATAAATAAAATTAATCTATGTAATGACCTTAAAAGACATCACTCCCCATGCCAAAAAACACACTTTTAAAAATGAAAACGTTCAAAATAAATTAATTTCACAAAGTATTCGAAATTTGTTCATATATTATATAATTATGCGGAATGATGAAAGTTTGCGAAAAAGAGTTTTAATTAAAATAACCGCATGAATTTAAAATGATTAGAATTCATTGTTTGTCGAAAACATAAATTTTACACTAAAAAGCAAACAATATTTATTTACATGCGATGCGAGGGTTGCATTTTTTTATTTGAAGACATATCCCTAAAATTCTCGAATACTAATAACTATCCATTTCACAATAACACACGTTATTAACTAATAATTATCAATTCCTCAATAAAACAAGAAATTAACAAGATTACTTTCAATTCGACAATAAAACACGCTAGTAACTAATAATTCTCAATTTCAAAATAAAAAATGTTTTATACTAATAGTTATGAACTGCGCAAATGGACTTGAAAAATACGTTTAGAATAAATTGAAGAAATTATCACATGGAGTAACAAAACATGATACAGTAGAAAATTCAATTCCTTTCAGAAAACAAACACTCCGTTGTATTAATGTCTAGGGAAAAGAAAGTGTTCATGCTCCCCTGTTCAGATAGGTAACAAAACAAAACCATCGCTCATGTTAGATCGATCTACAGTACCATAAGGAAATAATACGACAAATTTGGGCTTGGTAAAAACTCATTCATTTGTGCAGGGATGCAAATCAAGTGCTGTAAGATCAAGCGCGAAAGTTGAAACTCATTTACCAGATCATATGGAACATTCTGTAGAAAAAACTTCTGAAGAGGTGTGTTTTGGGGATTTTTCACAATAAATGTCCCTGAAAATTTAGTTTCTCTGAAATTAATGATAAATTCTGTCGAATAAATAGAAATATTAAGCAATAAGATTGTTTACTTCACGATAACATTTGACTGTACATTTCAACAACAATAAGGATCTTTTTCCCAATTGGATATCAGTCCAAATCTCTATGCACAGAAAAAAGGGCAAATTCTTGTTTGGCTTGATTATTATCCTTACATTAGGGCGTATTATCAAAAATCGTTTATATAAGATGAAATGCACGTCAGTGAAGCTGACTGCGGTGCCGCAGGGACTGGGTTGGAATCCCGGAGAAGGCATGGAAGTTTGTGTTGTAATCCTTTCTTCTGTCTGTGTTATTTACCCCCGTCTTATACGTTCGGTGGTGCACGGGGTTTATAAATGTTAAAAAAAAAAGATGAAATACACGTCAAAAGAAATTATGACAAAAGTTGCTATGCAAGTATTAATTCTCGATGATAAATTTACGAACATGTGCGATGTTAAAGCGAAATTTTTTCTGAGTGTAATTTCTTTTAATAGAGGATATACTTCGTAATAATATGGAGATATTTCAGTCTACTTAAGATATGTAATGATTGAAAGCAGAGGGTTTAGAAAATACTTTTCTTCCCGGCTAGACCAAATTACTTTAAACAGTATATTATGTGTCATCCTTTAGGAAATTTTCGTAGGAAAATAAAATGCAAAAGACAAACCGTATATTCGCAGAGTAACTTCAATCCCTTACACACGTATCCTAAATAAAACTAAGAACAATTGATGTTAATATTTGTCAATACGATGGAATGCGCTTTCTGTAAAAAAGAGTAAACGTAGATACTGCATTATGTTAAAATGCACACATTTGCTCAAAGACATAAAAGCGTTAAAAAAAAACTTAGTTCAGGAAAATGTACCAACGATAATTTAGGACATTTAAAAGTTCCTGAAAGATTGGGCCTAAATTCCATCCGTTATTTTATTTATAAAGCAAAGACTTTTTTTTATAAATTTTGGCGATTTTTGGTGATCTTCCTTAGACATCCATCATCAATACATTACATGCTGTGAATAAAATTAATCCTAATGCTTGGTAACGTAATCTTCTCCAATCAGTTTCAGTTGAAATAGAAAAGTTTTCAAGCCTTTAACCTTACTCTTTGTGGAAATTTTAATTAAAAAGAGTTCTCACCAAAAGGCAAACATTTATTTCATATATAATGAAATCAAACAGAGATATATGAATAAAACTATTCCAATAAAAATTGAAAACTTTGTTATGAAAAATAAGTTACAAAAAAACACATCATATGAACTTGTCAAATGACTGTAATTTTAATATATACGTTCGAATTGCTGTTTGTTTTCGGCATGATTACACGAAATCCACAAAGGCATAATTTTATTCGATATATACATAAAAATAACTATAAATACTCGCCAAAAGAATTTAAATCAAATCTTCTGAATAATAAGGGAGAAAAATAACAGCGTACACTTTTTTGTTTTACTAAAAAAGAAAGATTCTGTTTCCACGCCACCATTGAGGTAAGAATCACGACGCGCTTTTTTTAAAAAGAGGTATCGCCTGCAGCCCTATTCCTCTTAGAATTCATATTATCAAAATTTGAACATGACAGAATGGTAGAAAAGTATCACACAATACCAATTTTTACGACAGAAAAATGCATTTTGTTATTTTAAAATACATAAACATCAATATACGATTTTTTAAGAAAAAATATGATAAACAGATTTTGATATAAGAAAGTAGCATCACAGAAAGACTTATATATCATCGAACGAACCTTATGTAAAAAAACCACTAATGAATGGTTCTCTGTATTCTTGTGAATGACAAAGTGCCATGCCACATTTCCAACTATAAGGCACTATTTTAAATTTGAAATGTTGCATGCGATAAAAATGAAACAAATATAAGCAATGTGGATGAAATTTCAGATATGTAAATTGCAATCCAAAACATGAGATAACTAATAACTCTTAATTCCATGGTTCAACACAAAAATATTCTCAATTGCAAGGTGAAACACCAATTCAAGTAAGATTACAAAATTGCAAGCATTCACTTTTGTCAAAAATGTATATCAAATAATTTTTTTTAAAAGAAATATTTCATGCAGTTTAGTCTCATTAGTAAAACATCAGTATATCACATTATTAATCACAAATATATCTTTAAAAATATTGCAAGAAATTTAGAACATCATGAATAAAACAACAGTATATCACAGAATAATAGAAAGATATAAATTCAGTATACGCTAAAAACCGTTTTGATACAGTGATTGTCAAAGTGGCACAGAAATTGAAACAAAAATGAATACCTCCTAATCCGAAAGGAAATCAGTTCAAAGTCTAATAAAGCATTCTTGAAATTCAGAAAACTGAAATATTTCTCGTAAGTAGAAAAAATGTTCCCGTAGATACTCATTTTGGTAACACAGACAGCTTGCATATTATTCGGGTATTCTTTTGGGCATATGTAATCTGCACAAGAAAACACGAGATAAACTAATAATAATCATTTCCAAAAGTAAACAGTAAAAGAACTAATAATTCTCCATAAAACATGAGACAAACTACTAATTTACAATAACAAACATAGGCTGAGGAAAAATATTTATAAAATAATATTTAAAAAAATATTGCTGGGGAGATTCAGTATCATGACTAATATAACAGTTTTTCACAGATTATCCAAACATAAAGTGATTTGAAGTAGGGTATTTTCACACTATCTCTCACAAAAGAGTTCTGTATTGAACTCAATACAATTGCCGTCCCAATATTTGGAAACAGAAAATATAGGTTCATAACTACGTATCAACTTTTAGGTAAATGTAGTGCGAATTACTTTTGATGTTCTAAAGCATTTGGGGACAAGGCCCTTTGCCTTCTTTTATCTGTTAAGTAATTGCGTTTTTTTAATTAAACATTTTGGTTATTTTTCACTGACATTAGTTTTAATCACTATAATAGTAGGTGCCGTAAATAAAAACACACACACACAATTTTTGTTTGTTATTATAAAGAAATCTTCTTCAACTGTACGTAACTCTTGAGTAAATTATATCGCTATCATTTTTTATTTCTTCAATCTAAAGATGCGCGAATTTTTTTCAGTTGAATACGAAAATTAGTCGACACGTACGACTTGAAATTGGTGGAAATTTTAATTAAAACAATCTACGACGTGTGGACGTTAATGTTGCGTTTTGATGCGCCGGGCTTCCAAGTTCTGGGCTTCGTCTATGTTTTTCTCTTTCCTTAACAAGTTTCTTCATCATGACGAACATTAACAAATATTTCCTCAAACAATTCTTTGCATATCTGTTCTTCAACTTACCTTCTGTAATATTCACCAAGTTGCAAATCTCACTAAAGCACAAGTTTTCTTCAGACATCTTGCGATTCCTATTCCAAAAAACCGAGGAGATAACACCAATCCTAAACAATTAAAAGGTCACGCACAAATTAATCTCTAGGAACAATGAAAATCTCAAAGTGATTTAACTTTAAGAAAAAGAAATTCGAATTCGCGAATAACAGCGACAGATGAAATACGTCTGCTCAGCTCATTAGACGGAAGAGGAATGATGGGAAAGTCACGGATACCGAATGCTAGTGGCAGTGTGGTTCTTTGTTCCTATTGGTAGATTCTAAATTGATTTTACACAAAAGAATGGGAAAAAGAGGAGGTAGCAGGACACAAACGCAAGAAAGTAGGAAGGGAAAGGTTGTATTGTGTTGCAATAGTATAAAACAGGGGAATGGAAGGTGTCAAGAATGATTAATGAACCGTACCTTCTCGGAAACGAGAACTAGTAGTATGTAAAGATATTCTTGTCGTGTTTCAAAGTAAATTGATCTTATTATTTAAAAAAACAAATGTATAAATACCAAATAAGATTTTCTTAATAAATAAAATTAATCTATGTAATGACCTTAAAAGACATCACTCCCCATGCCAAAAAACACACTTTTAAAAATGAAAACGTTCAAAATAAATTAATTTCACAAAGTATTCGAAATTTGTTCATATATTATATAATTATGCGGAATGATGAAAGTTTGCGAAAAAGAGTTTTAATTAAAATAACCGCATGAATTTAAAATGATTAGAATTCATTGTTTGTCGAAAACATAAATTTTACACTAAAAAGCAAACAATATTTATTTACATGCGATGCGAGGGTTGCATTTTTTTATTTGAAGACATATCCCTAAAATTCTCGAATACTAATAACTATCCATTTCACAATAACACACGTTATTAACTAATAATTATCAATTCCTCAATAAAACAAGAAATTAACAAGATTACTTTCAATTCGACAATAAAACACGCTAGTAACTAATAATTCTCAATTTCAAAATAAAAAATGTTTTATACTAATAGTTATGAACTGCGCAAATGGACTTGAAAAATACGTTTAAAATAAATTGAAGAAATTATCACATGGAGTAACAAAACATTATACAGTAGAAAATTCAATTCCTTTCAGAAAACAAACACTCCGTTGTATTAATGTCTAGGGAAAAGAAAGTGTTCATGCTCCCCTGTTCAGATAGGTAACAAAACAAAACCATCGCTCATGTTAGATCGATCTACAGTACCATAAGGAAATATTACGACAAATTTGGGCTTGGTAAAAATTCATTCATTTGTGCAGGGATGCAAATCAAGTGCTGTAAGATCAAGCGCGAAAGTTGAAATTCATTTACCAGATCATATGGAACATTCTGTAGAAAAAACTTCTGAAGAGGTGTGTTTTGGGGATTTTTCACAATAAATGTCCCTGAAAATTTAGTTTCTCTGAAATTAATGATAAATTCTGTCGAATAAATAGAAATATTAAGCATTAAGATTGTTTACTTCACGATAACATTTGACTGTACATTTCAACAACAATAAGGATCTTTTTCCCAATTCGATATCAGTCCAAATCTCTATGCACAGAAAAAAGGGCAAATTCTTGTTTGGCTTGATTATTATCCTTACATTAGGGCGTATTATCAAAAATCGTTTATCTAAGATGAAATGCACGTCAGTGAAGCTGACTGCGGTGCCGCAGGGACTGGGTTGGAATCCCGGAGAAGGCATGGAAGTTTGTGTTGTAATCCTTTCTTCTGTCTGTGTTATTTACCCCCGTCTTATACGTTCGGTGGTGCACGGGGTTTATAAATGTTAAAAAAAAAAGATGAAATACACGTCAAAAGAAATTATGACAAAAGTTGCTATGCAAGTATTAATTCTCGATGATAAATTTACGAACATGTGCGATGTTAAAGCGAAATTTTTTCTGAGTGTAATTTCTTTTAATAGAGGATATACTTCGTAATAATATGGAGATATTTCAGTCTACTTAAGATATGTAATGATTGAAAGCAGAGGGTTTAGAAAATACTTTTCTTCCCGGCTAGACCAAATTACTTTAAACAGTATATTATGTGTCATCCTTTAGGAAATTTTCGTAGGAAAATAAAATGCAAAAGACAAACCGTATATTCGCAGAGTAACTTCAATCCCTTACACACGTATCCTAAATAAAACTAAGAACAATTGATGTTAATATTTGTCAATACGATGGAATGCGCTTTCTGTAAAAAAGAGTAAACGTAGATACTGCATTATGTTAAAATGCACACATTTGCTCAAAGACATAAAAGCGTTAAAAAAAAACTTAGTTCAGGAAAATGTACCAACGATAATTTAGGACATTTAAAAGTTCCTGAAAGATTGGGCCTAAATTCCATACGTTATTTTATTTATAAAGCAAAGACTTTTTTTTATAAATTTTGGCGATTTTTGGTGATCTTCCTTAGACATCCATCATCAATACATTACATGCTGTGAATAAAATTAATCCTAATGCTTGGTAACGTAATCTTCTCCAATCAGTTTCAGTTGAAATAGAAAAGTTTTCAAGCCTTTAACCTTACTCTTTGTGGAAATTTTAATTAAAAAGAGTTCTCACCAAAAGGCAAACATTTATTTCATATATAATGAAATCAAACAGAGATATATGAATAAAACTATTCCAATAAAAATTGAAAACTTTGTTATGAAAAATAAGTTACAAAAAAACACATCATATGAACTTGTCAAATGACTGTACTTTTAATATATACGTTCGAATTGCTGTTTGTTTTCGGCATGATTACACGAAATCCACAAAGGCATAATTTTATTCGATATATACATAAAAATAACTATAAATACTCGCCAAAAGAATTTAAATCAAATCTTCTGAATAATAAGGGAGAAAAATAACAGCGTACACTTTTTTGTTTTACTAAAAAAGAAAGATTCTGTTTCCACGCCACCATTGAGGTAAGAATCACGACGCGCTTTTTTTAAAAAGAGGTATCGCCTGCAGCCCTATTCCTCTTAGAATTCATATTATCAAAATTTGAACATGACAGAATGGTAGAAAAGTATCACACAATACCAATTTTTACGACAGAAAAATGCATTTTGTTATTTTAAAATACATAAACATCAATATACGATTTTTTAAGAAAAAATATGATAAACAGATTTTGATATAAGAAAGTAGCATCACAGAAAGACTTATATATCATCGAACGAACCTTATGTAAAAAAACCACTAATGAATGGTTCTCTGTATTCTTGTGAATGACAAAGTGCCATGCCACATTTCCAACTATAAGGCACTATTTTAAATTTGAAATGTTGCATGCGATAAAAATGAAACAAATATAAGCAATGTGGATGAAATTTCAGATATGTAAATTGCAATCCAAAACATGAGATAACTAATAACTCTTAATTCCATGGTTCAACACAAAAATATTCTCAATTGCAAGGTGAAACACCAATTCAAGTAAGATTACAAAATTGCAAGCATTCACTTTTGTCAAAAATGTATATCAAATAATTTTTTTTAAAAGAAATATTTCATGCAGTTTAGTCTCATTAGTAAAACATCAGTATATCACATTATTAATCACAAATATATCTTTAAAAATATTGCAAGAAATTTAGAACATCATGAATAAAACAACAGTATATCACAGAATAATAGAAAGATATAAATTCAGTATACGCTAAAAACCGTTTTGATACAGTGATTGTCAAAGTGGCACAGAAATTGAAACAAAAATGAATACCTCCTAATCCGAAAGGAAATCAGTTCAAAGTCTAATAAAGCATTCTTGAAATTCAGAAAACTGAAATATTTCTCGTAAGTAGAAAAAATGTTCCCGTAGATACTCATTTTGGTAACACAGACAGCTTGCATATTATTCGGGTATTCTTTTGGGCATATGTAATCTGCACAAGAAAACACGAGATAAACTAATAATAATCATTTCCAAAAGTAAACAGTAAAAGAACTAATAATTCTCCATAAAACATGAGACAAACTACTAATTTACAATAACAAACATAGGCTGAGGAAAAATATTTATAAAATAATATTTAAAAAAATATTGCTGGGGAGATTCAGTATCATGACTAATATAACAGTTTTTCACAGATTATCCAAACATAAAGTGATTTGAAGTAGGGTATTTTCACACTATCTCTCACAAAAGAGTTCTGTATTGAACTCAATACAATTGCCGTCCCAATATTTGGAAACAGAAAATATAGGTTCATAACTACGTATCAACTTTTAGGTAAATGTAGTGCGAATTACTTTTGATGTTCTAAAGCATTTGGGGACAAGGCCCTTTGCCTTCTTTTATCTGTTAAGTAATTGCGTTTTTTTAATTAAACATTTTGGTTATTTTTCACTGACATTAGTTTTAATCACTATAATAGTAGGTGCCGTAAATAAAAACACACACACACAATTTTTGTTTGTTATTATAAAGAAATCTTCTTCAACTGTACGTAACTCTTGAGTAAATTATATCGCTTTCATTTTTCATTTCTTCAATCTGTAAGATGCGCGAATTTTTTTCAGTTGAATACGTAAATTAGTCAACACTTATGACTTGAAATTGGTGGAAATTTTAATTAAAACAATCTACGACGTGTGGACGTTAATGTTGCGTTTTGATGCGCCGGGCTTCCAAGTTCTGGGCTTCGTCTATGTTTTTCTCTTTCCTTAACAAGTTTCTTCATCATGACGAACATTAACAAATATTTCCTCAAACAATTCTTTGCATATCTGTTCTTCAACTTACCTTCTGTAATATTCACCAAGTTGCAAATCTCACTAAAGCACAAGTTTTCTTCAGACATCTTGCGATTCCTATTCCAAAAAACCGAGGAGATAACACCAATCCTAAACAATTAAAAGGTCACGCACAAATTAATCTCTAGGAACAATGAAAATCTCAAAGTGATTTAACTTTAAGAAAAAGAAATTCGAATTCGCGAATAACAGCGACAGATGAAATACGTCTGCTCAGCTCATTAGACGGAAGAGGAATGATGGGAAAGTGACGGATACCGAATGCTAGTGGCAGTGTGGTTCTTTGTTCCTATTGGTAGATTCTAAATTGATTTTACACAAAAGAATGGGAAAAAGAGGAGGTAGCAGGACACAAACGCAAGAAAGTAGGAAAGAAAGGTTGTATTGTGTTGCAATAGTATAAACAGGGGAATGGAAGGTGTCAAGAATGATTAATGAACCGTACCTTCTCGGAAAGGAGAACTAGTAGTATGTAAAGATATTCTTGTCGTGTTTCAAAGTAAATTGATCTTATTATTTAAAAAAAAAATGTATAAATACCAAATAAGATTTTCTTAATAAATAAAATTAATCTATGTAATGACCTTAAAAGACATCACTCCCCATGCCAAAAAACACACTTTTAAAAATGAAAACGTTCAAAATAAATTAATTTCACAAAGTATTCGAAATTTGTTCATATATTATATAATTATGCGGAATGATGAAAGTTTGCGAAAAAGAGTTTTAATTAAAATAACCGCATGAATTTAAAATGATTAGAATTCATTGTTTGTCGAAAACATAAATTTTACACTAAAAAGCAAACAATATTTATTTACATGCGATGCGAGGGTTGCATTTTTTTATTTGAAGACATATCCCTAAAATTCTCGAATACTAATAACTATCCATTTCACAATAACACACGTTATTAACTAATAATTATCAATTCCTCAATAAAACAAGAAATTAACAAGATTACTTTCAATTCGACAATAAAACACGCTAGTAACTAATAATTCTCAATTTCAAAATAAAAAATGTTTTATACTAATAGTTATGAACTGCGCAAATGGACTTGAAAAATACGTTTAAAATAAATTGAAGAAATTATCACATGGAGTAACAAAACATTATACAGTAGAAAATTCAATTCCTTTCAGAAAACAAACACTCCGTTGTATTAATGTCTAGGGAAAAGAAAGTGTTCATGCTCCCCTGTTCAGATAGGTAACAAAACAAAACCATCGCTCATGTTAGATCGATCTACAGTACCATAAGGAAATATTACGACAAATTTGGGCTTGTAAAAACTCATTCATTTGTGCAGGGATGCAAATCAAGTGCTGTAAGATCAAGCGCGAAAGTTGAAATTCATTTACCAGATCATATGGAACATTCTGTAGAAAAAACTTCTGAAGAGGTGTGTTTTGGGGATTTTTCACAATAAATGTCCCTGAAAATTTAGTTTCTCTGAAATTAATGATAAATTCTGTCGAATAAATAGAAATATTAAGCATTAAGATTGTTTACTTCACGATAACATTTGACTGTACATTTCAACAACAATAAGGATCTTTTTCCCAATTCGATATCAGTCCAAATCTCTATGCACAGAAAAAAGGGCAAATTCTTGTTTGGCTTGATTATTATCCTTACATTAGGGCGTATTATCAAAAATCGTTTATCTAAGATGAAATGCACGTCAGTGAAGCTGACTGCGGTGCCGCAGGGACTGGTTGGAATCCCGGAGAAGGCATGGAAGTTTGTGTTGTAATCCTTTCTTCTGTCTGTGTTATTTACCCCCGTCTTATACGTTCGGTGGTGCACGGGGTTTATAAATGTTAAAAAAAAAAGATGAAATACACGTCAAAAGAAATTATGACAAAAGTTGCTATGCAAGTATTAATTCTCGATGATAAATTTACGAACATGTGCGATGTTAAAGCGAAATTTTTGCTGAGTGTAATTTCTTTTAATAGAGGATATACTTCGTAATAATATGGAGATATTTCAGTCTACTTAAGATATGTAATGGTTGAAAGCAGAGGGTTTAGAAAATACTTTTCTTCCCGGCTAGACCAAATTACTTTAAACAGTATATTATGTGTCATCCTTTAGGAAATTTTCGTAGGAAAATAAAATGCAAAAGACAAACCGTATATTCGCAGAGTAACTTCAATCCCTTACACACGTATCCTAAATAAAACTAAGAACAATTGATGTTAATATTTGTCAATACGATGGAATGCGCTTTCTGTAAAAAAGAGTAAACGTAGATACTGCATTATGTTAAAATGCACACATTTGCTCAAAGACATAAAAGCGTTAAAAAAAAACTTAGTTCAGGAAAATGTACCAACGATAATTTAGGACATTTAAAAGTTCCTGAAAGATTGGGCCTAAATTCCATACGTTATTTTATTTATAAAGCAAAGACTTTTTTTTATAAATTTTGGCGATTTTTGGTGATCTTCCTTAGACATCCATCATCAATACATTACATGCTGTGAATAAAATTAATCCTAATGCTTGGTAACGTAATCTTCTCCAATCAGTTTCAGTTGAAATAGAAAAGTTTTCAAGCCTTTAACCTTACTCTTTGTGGAAATTTTAATTAAAAAGAGTTCTCACCAAAAGGCAAACATTTATTTCATATATAATGAAATCAAACAGAGATATATGAATAAAACTATTCCAATAAAAATTGAAAACTTTGTTATGAAAAATAAGTTACAAAAAAACACATCATATGAACTTGTCAAATGACTGTACTTTTAATATATACGTTCGAATTGCTGTTTGTTTTCGGCATGATTACACGAAATCCACAAAGGCATAATTTTATTCGATATATACATAAAAATAACTATAAATACTCGCCAAAAGAATTTAAATCAAATCTTCTGAATAATAAGGGAGAAAAATAACAGCGTACACTTTTTTGTTTTACTAAAAAAGAAAGATTCTGTTTCCACGCCACCATTGAGGTAAGAATCACGACGCGCTTTTTTTAAAAAGAGGTATCGCCTGCAGCCCTATTCCTCTTAGAATTCATATTATCAAAATTTGAACATGACAGAATGGTAGAAAAGTATCACACAATACCAATTTTTACGACAGAAAAATGCATTTTGTTATTTTAAAATACATAAACATCAATATACGATTTTTTAAGAAAAAATATGATAAACAGATTTTGATATAAGAAAGTAGCATCACAGAAAGACTTATATATCATCGAACGAACCTTATGTAAAAAAACCACTAATGAATGGTTCTCTGTATTCTTGTGAATGACAAAGTGCCATGCCACATTTCCAACTATAAGGCACTATTTTAAATTTGAAATGTTGCATGCGATAAAAATGAAACAAATATAAGCAATGTGGATGAAATTTCAGATATGTAAATTGCAATCCAAAACATGAGATAACTAATAACTCTTAATTCCATGGTTCAACACAAAAATATTCTCAATTGCAAGGTGAAACACCAATTCAAGTAAGATTACAAAATTGCAAGCATTCACTTTTGTCAAAAATGTATATCAAATAATTTTTTTTAAAAGAAATATTTCATGCAGTTTAGTCTCATTAGTAAAACATCAGTATATCACATTATTAATCACAAATATATCTTTAAAAATATTGCAAGAAATTTAGAACATCATGAATAAAACAACAGTATATCACAGAATAATAGAAAGATATAAATTCAGTATACGCTAAAAACCGTTTTGATACAGTGATTGTCAAAGTGGCACAGAAATTGAAACAAAAATGAATACCTCCTAATCCGAAAGGAAATCAGTTCAAAGTCTAATAAAGCATTCTTGAAATTCAGAAAACTGAAATATTTCTCGTAAGTAGAAAAAATGTTCCCGTAGATACTCATTTTGGTAACACAGACAGCTTGCATATTATTCGGGTATTCTTTTGGGCATATGTAATCTGCACAAGAAAACACGAGATAAACTAATAATAATCATTTCCAAAAGTAAACAGTAAAAGAACTAATAATTCTCCATAAAACATGAGACAAACTACTAATTTACAATAACAAACATAGGCTGAGGAAAAATATTTATAAAATAATATTTAAAAAAAATATTGCTGGGGAGATTCAGTATCATGACTAATATAACAGTTTTTCACAGATTATCCAAACATAAAGTGATTTGAAGTAGGGTATTTTCACACTATCTCTCACAAAAGAGTTCTGTATTGAACTCAATACAATTGCCGTCCCAATATTTGGAAACAGAAAATATAGGTTCATAACTACGTATCAACTTTTAGGTAAATGTAGTGCGAATTACTTTTGATGTTCTAAAGCATTTGGGGACAAGGCCCTTTGCCTTCTTTTATCTGTTAAGTAATTGCGTTTTTTTAATTAAACATTTTGGTTATTTTTCACTGACATTAGTTTTAATCACTATAATAGTAGGTGCCGTAAATAAAAACACACACACACAATTTTTGTTTGTTATTATAAAGAAATCTTCTTCAACTGTACGTAACTCTTGAGTAAATTATATCGCTTTCATTTTTCATTTCTTCAATCTGTAAGATGCGCGAATTTTTTTCAGTTGAATACGTAAATTAGTCAACACTTATGACTTGAAATTGGTGGAAATTTTAATTAAAACAATCTACGACGTGTGGACGTTAATGTTGCGTTTTGATGCGCCGGGCTTCCAAGTTCTGGGCTTCGTCTATGTTTTTCTCTTTCCTTAACAAGTTTCTTCATCATGACGAACATTAACAAATATTTCCTCAAACAATTCTTTGCATATCTGTTCTTCAACTTACCTTCTGTAATATTCACCAAGTTGCAAATCTCACTAAAGCACAAGTTTTCTTCAGACATCTTGCGATTCCTATTCCAAAAAACCGAGGAGATAACACCAATCCTAAACAATTAAAAGGTCACGCACAAATTAATCTCTAGGAACAATGAAAATCTCAAAGTGATTTAACTTTAAGAAAAAGAAATTCGAATTCGCGAATAACAGCGACAGATGAAATACGTCTGCTCAGCTCATTAGACGGAAGAGGAATGATGGGAAAGTGACGGATACCGAATGCTAGTGGCAGTGTGGTTCTTTGTTCCTATTGGTAGATTCTAAATTGATTTTACACAAAAGAATGGGAAAAAGAGGAGGTAGCAGGACACAAACGCAAGAAAGTAGGAAAAGAAAGGTTGTATTGTGTTGCAATAGTATAAAACAGGGGAATGGAAGGTGTCAAGAATGATTAATGAACCGTACCTTCTCGGAAAGGAGAACTAGTAGTATGTAAAGATATTCTTGTCGTGTTTCAAAGTAAATTGATCTTATTATTTAAAAAAAAAATGTATAAATACCAAATAAGATTTTCTTAATAAATAAAATTAATCTATGTAATGACCTTAAAAGACATCACTCCCCATGCCAAAAAACACACTTTTAAAAATGAAAACGTTCAAAATAAATTAATTTCACAAAGTATTCGAAATTTGTTCATATATTATATAATTATGCGGAATGATGAAAGTTTGCGAAAAAGAGTTTTAATTAAAATAACCGCATGAATTTAAAATGATTAGAATTCATTGTTTGTCGAAAACATAAATTTTACACTAAAAAGCAAACAATATTTATTTACATGCGATGCGAGGGTTGCATTTTTTTATTTGAAGACATATCCCTAAAATTCTCGAATACTAATAACTATCCATTTCACAATAACACACGTTATTAACTAATAATTATCAATTCCTCAATAAAACAAGAAATTAACAAGATTACTTTCAATTCGACAATAAAACACGCTAGTAACTAATAATTCTCAATTTCAAAATAAAAAATGTTTTATACTAATAGTTATGAACTGCGCAAATGGACTTGAAAAATACGTTTAAAATAAATTGAAGAAATTATCACATGGAGTAACAAAACATTATACAGTAGAAAATTCAATTCCTTTCAGAAAACAAACACTCCGTTGTATTAATGTCTAGGGAAAAGAAAGTGTTCATGCTCCCCTGTTCAGATAGGTAACAAAACAAAACCATCGCTCATGTTAGATCGATCTACAGTACCATAAGGAAATATTACGACAAATTTGGGCTTGTAAAAACTCATTCATTTGTGCAGGGATGCAAATCAAGTGCTGTAAGATCAAGCGCGAAAGTTGAAATTCATTTACCAGATCATATGGAACATTCTGTAGAAAAAACTTCTGAAGAGGTGTGTTTTGGGGATTTTTCACAATAAATGTCCCTGAAAATTTAGTTTCTCTGAAATTAATGATAAATTCTGTCGAATAAATAGAAATATTAAGCATTAAGATTGTTTACTTCACGATAACATTTGACTGTACATTTCAACAACAATAAGGATCTTTTTCCCAATTCGATATCAGTCCAAATCTCTATGCACAGAAAAAAGGGCAAATTCTTGTTTGGCTTGATTATTATCCTTACATTAGGGCGTATTATCAAAAATCGTTTATCTAAGATGAAATGCACGTCAGTGAAGCTGACTGCGGTGCCGCAGGGACTGGGTTGGAATCCCGGAGAAGGCATGGAAGTTTGTGTTGTAATCCTTTCTTCTGTCTGTGTTATTTACCCCCGTCTTATACGTTCGGTGGTGCACGGGGTTTATAAATGTTAAAAAAAAAAGATGAAATACACGTCAAAAGAAATTATGACAAAAGTTGCTATGCAAGTATTAATTCTCGATGATAAATTTACGAACATGTGCGATGTTAAAGCGAAATTTTTGCTGAGTGTAATTTCTTTTAATAGAGGATATACTTCGTAATAATATGGAGATATTTCAGTCTACTTAAGATATGTAATGGTTGAAAGCAGAGGGTTTAGAAAATACTTTTCTTCCCGGCTAGACCAAATTACTTTTAACAGTATATTATGTGTCATCCTTTAGGAAATTTTCGTAGGAAAATAAAATGCAAAAGACAAACCGTATATTCGCAGAATAACTTCAATCCCTTACACACGAATCCTAAATAAAACTAAGAACAATTGATGTTAATATTTGTCAATACGATGGAATGCGCTTTCTGTAAAAAAGAGTAAACGTAGATACTGCATTATGTTAAAATGCACACATTTGCTCAAAGACATAAAAGCGTTAAAAAAAACTTAGTTCAGGAAAATGTACCAACGATAATTTAGGACATTTAAATGTTCCTGAAAGATTGGGCCTAAATTCCATCCGTTATTTTATTTATAAAGCAAAGACTTTTTTTTATAAATTTTGGCGATTTTTGGTGATCTTCCTTAGACATCCATCATCAATACATTACATGCTGTGAATAAAATTAATCCTAATGCTTGGTAACGTAATCTTCTCCAATCAGTTTCAGTTGAAATAGAAAAGTTTTCAAGCCTTTAACCTTACTCTTTGTGGAAATTTTAATTAAAAAGTGTTCTCACCAATAGGCAAACATTTATTTCATATATAATGAAATCAAACAGAGATATATGAATAAAACTCTTCCAATAAAAATTGAAAACTTTGTTATGAAAAATAAGTTACAAAAAAACACATAATATGAACTTGTCAAATGACTGTAATTTTAATATATACGTTCGAATTGCTGTTTGTTTTCGGCATGATTACACGAAATCCACAAAGGCATAATTTTATTCGATATATACATAAAAATAACTATAAATACTCGCCAAAAGAATTTAAATCAAATCTTCTGAATAATAAGGGAGAAAAAAAACAGCGTACACTTTTTTGTTTTACTAAAAAAGAAAGATTCTGTTTCCACGCCACCATTGAGGTAAGAATCACGACGCGCTTTTTTTAAAAAGAGGTATCGCCTGCAGCCCTATTCCTCTTAGAATTCATATTATCAAAATTTGAACATGACAGAATGGTAGAAAAGTATCACACAATACCAATTTTTACGACAGAAAAATGCATTTTGTTATTTTAAAATACATAAACATCAATATACGATTTTTTAAGAAAAAATATGATAAACAGATTTTGATATAAGAAAGTAGCATCACAGAAAGACTTATATATCATCGAACGAACCTTATGTAAAAAAACCACTAATGAATGGTTCTCTGTATTCTTGTGAATGACAAAGTGCCATGCCACATTTCCAACTATAAGGCACTATTTTAAATTTGAAATGTTGCATGCGATAAAAATGAAACAAATATAAGCAATGTGGATGAAATTTCAGATATGTAAATTGCAATCCAAAACATGAGATAACTAATAACTCTTAATTCCATGGTTCAACACAAAAATATTCTCAATTGCAAGGTGAAACACCAATTCAAGTAAGATTACAAAATTGCAAGCATTCACTTTTGTCAAAAATGTATATCAAATAATTTTTTTTAAAAGAAATATTTCATGCAGTTTAGTCTCATTAGTAAAACATCAGTATATCACATTATTAATCACAAATATATCTTTAAAAATATTGCAAGAAATTTAGAACATCATGAATAAAACAACAGTATATCACAGAATAATAGAAAGATATAAATTCAGTATACGCTAAAAACCGTTTTGATACAGTGATTGTCAAAGTGGCACAGAAATTGAAACAAAAATGAATACCTCCTAATCCGAAAGGAAATCAGTTCAAAGTCTAATAAAGCATTCTTGAAATTCAGAAAACTGAAATATTTCTCGTAAGTAGAAAAAATGTTCCCGTAGATACTCATTTTGGTAACACAGACAGCTTGCATATTATTCGGGTATTCTTTTGGGCATATGTAATCTGCACAAGAAAACACGAGATAAACTAATAATAATCATTTCCAAAAGTAAACAGTAAAAGAACTAATAATTCTCCATAAAACATGAGACAAACTACTAATTTACAATAACAAACATAGGCTGAGGAAAAATATTTATAAAATAATATTTAAAAAAATATTGCTGGGGAGATTCAGTATCATGACTAATATAACAGTTTTTCACAGATTATCCAAACATAAAGTGATTTGAAGTAGGGTATTTTCACACTATCTCTCACAAAAGAGTTCTGTATTGAACTCAATACAATTGCCGTCCCAATATTTGGAAACAGAAAATATAGGTTCATAACTACGTATCAACTTTTAGGTAAATGTAGTGCGAATTACTTTTGATGTTCTAAAGCATTTGGGGACAAGGCCCTTTGCCTTCTTTTATCTGTTAAGTAATTGCGTTTTTTTAATTAAACATTTTGGTTATTTTTCACTGACATTAGTTTTAATCACTATAATAGTAGGTGCCGTAAATAAAAACACACACACACAATTTTTGTTTGTTATTATAAAGAAATCTTCTTCAACTGTACGTAACTCTTGAGTAAATTATATCGCTTTCATTTTTCATTTCTTCAATCTGTAAGATGCGCGAATTTTTTTCAGTTGAATACGTAAATTAGTCAACACTTATGACTTGAAATTGGTGGAAATTTTAATTAAAACAATCTACGACGTGTGGACGTTAATGTTGCGTTTTGATGCGCCGGGCTTCCAAGTTCTGGCTTCGTCTATGTTTTTCTCTTTCCTTAACAAGTTTCTTCATCATGACGAACATTAACAAATATTTCCTCAAACAATTCTTTGCATATCTGTTCTTCAACTTACCTTCTGTAATATTCACCAAGTTGCAAATCTCACTAAAGCACAAGTTTTCTTCAGACATCTTGCGATTCCTATTCCAAAAAACCGAGGAGATAACACCAATCCTAAACAATTAAAAGGTCACGCACAAATTAATCTCTAGGAACAATGAAAATCTCAAAGTGATTTAACTTTAAGAAAAAGAAATTCGAATTCGCGAATAACAGCGACAGATGAAATACGTCTGCTCAGCTCATTAGACGGAAGAGGAATGATGGGAAAGTCACGGATACCGAATGCTAGTGGCAGTGTGGTTCTTTGTTCCTATTGGTAGATTCTAAATTGATTTTACACAAAAGAATGGGAAAAAGAGGAGGTAGCAGGACACAAACGCAAGAAAGTAGGAAAAGAAAGGTTGTATTGTGTTGCAATAGTATAACAGGGGAATGGAAGGTGTCAAGAATGATTAATGAACCGTACCTTCTCGGAAAGGAGAACTAGTAGTATGTAAAGATATTCTTGTCGTGTTTCAAAGTAAATTGATCTTATTATTTAAAAAAAAATGTATAAATACCAAATAAGATTTTCTTAATAAATAAAATTAATCTATGTAATGACCTTAAAAGACATCACTCCCCATGCCAAAAAACACACTTTTAAAATGAAAACGTTCAAAATAAATTAATTTCACAAAGTATTCGAAATTTGTTCATATATTATATAATTATGCGGAATGATGAAAGTTTGCGAAAAAGAGTTTTAATTAAAATAACCGCATGAATTTAAAATGATTAGAATTCATTGTTTGTCGAAAACATAAATTTTACACTAAAAAGCAAACAATATTTATTTACATGCGATGCGAGGGTTGCATTTTTTATTTGAAGACATATCCCTAAAATTCTCGAATACTAATAACTATCCATTTCACAATAACACACGTTATTAACTAATAATTATCAATTCCTCAATAAAACAAGAAATTAACAAGATTACTTTCAATTCGACAATAAAACACGCTAGTAACTAATAATTCTCATTTCAAAATAAAAATGTTTTATACTAATAGTTATGAACTGCGCAAATGGACTTGAAAAATACGTTTAAAATAAATTGAAGAAATTATCACATGGAGTAACAAAACATTATACAGTAGAAAATTCAATTCCTTTCAGAAAACAAACACTCCGTTGTATTAATGTCTAGGGAAAGAAAGTGTTCATGCTCCCCTGTTCAGATAGGTAACAAAACAAAACCATCGCTCATGTTAGATCGATCTACAGTACATAAGGAAATATTACGACAAATTTGGGCTTGTAAAAACTCATTCATTTGTGCAGGGATGCAAATCAAGTGCTGTAAGATCAAGCGCGAAAGTTGAAATTCATTTACCAGATCATATGGAACATTCTGTAGAAAAACTTCTGAAGAGGTGTGTTTTGGGGATTTTTCACAATAAATGTCCCTGAAAATTTAGTTTCTCTGAAATTAATGATAAATTCTGTCGAATAAATAGAAATATTAAGCATAAGATTGTTTACTTCACGATAACATTTGACTGTACATTTCAACAACAATAAGGATCTTTTTCCCAATTGGATATCAGTCCAAATTCTCTATGCACAGAAAAAAGGGCAAATTCTTGTTTGGCTTGATTATTATCCTTACATTAGGGCGTATTATCAAAAATCGTTTATATAAGATGAAATGCACGTCAGTGAAGCTGACTGCGGTGCCGCAGGGACTGGGTTGGAATCCCGGAGAAGGCATGGAAGTTTGTGTTGTAATCCTTTCTTCTGTCTGTGTTATTTACCCCCGTCTTATACGTTCGGTGGTGCACGGGGTTTATAAATGTTAAAAAAAAAAGATGAAATACACGTCAAAAGAAATTATGACAAAAGTTGCTATGCAAGTATTAATTCTCGATGATAAATTTACGAACATGTGCGATGTTAAAGCGAAATTTTTTCTGAGTGTAATTTCTTTTAATAGAGGATATACTTCGTAATAATATGGAGATATTTCAGTCTACTTAAGATATGTAATGATTGAAAGCAGAGGGTTTAGAAAATACTTTTCTTCCCGGCTAGACCAAATTACTTTAAACAGTATATTATGTGTCATCCTTTAGGAAATTTTCGTAGGAAAATAAAATGCAAAAGACAAACCGTATATTCGCAGAGTAACTTCAATCCCTTACACACGTATCCTAAATAAAACTAAGAACAATTGATGTTAATATTTGTCAATACGATGGAATGCGCTTTCTGTAAAAAAGAGTAAACGTAGATACTGCATTATGTTAAAATGCACACATTTGCTCAAAGACATAAAAGCGTTAAAAAAAAACTTAGTTCAGGAAAATGTACCAACGATAATTTAGGACATTTAAAAGTTCCTGAAAGATTGGGCCTAAATTCCATCCGTTATTTTATTTATAAAGCAAAGACTTTTTTTTATAAATTTTGGCGATTTTTGGTGATCTTCCTTAGACATCCATCATCAATACATTACATGCTGTGAATAAAATTAATCCTAATGCTTGGTAACGTAATCTTCTCCAATCAGTTTCAGTTGAAATAGAAAAGTTTTCAAGCCTTTAACCTTACTCTTTGTGGAAATTTTAATTAAAAAGAGTTCTCACCAAAAGGCAAACATTTATTTCATATATAATGAAATCAAACAGAGATATATGAATAAAACTATTCCAATAAAAATTGAAAACTTTGTTATGAAAAATAAGTTACAAAAAAACACATCATATGAACTTGTCAAATGACTGTACTTTTAATATATACGTTCGAATTGCTGTTTGTTTTCGGCATGATTACACGAAATCCACAAAGGCATAATTTTATTCGATATATACATAAAAATAACTATAAATACTCGCCAAAAGAATTTAAATCAAATCTTCTGAATAATAAGGGAGAAAAATAACAGCACACTTTTTTGTTTTACTAAAAAAGAAAGTTCTGTTTCCCACGCCACCATTGAGGTAAGAATCACGACGCGCTTTTTTTAAAAAGAGGTATCGCCTGCAGCCCTATTCCTCTTAGAATTCATATTATCAAAATTTGAACATGACAGAATGGTAGAAAAGTATCACACAATACCAATTTTTACGACAGAAAAATGCATTTTGTTATTTTAAAATACATAAACATCAATATACGATTTTTTAAGAAAAAATATGATAAACAGATTTTGATATAAGAAAGTAGCATCACAGAAAGACTTATATATCATCGAACGAACCTTATGTAAAAAACCACTAATGAATGGTTCTCTGTATTCTTGTGAATGACAAAGTGCCATGCCACATTTCCAACTATAAGGCACTATTTTAAATTTGAAATGTTGCATGCGATAAAAT